>CM022709.1:29351808-29394719 GCA_012295165.1 Asparagus setaceus | reverse complement strand
TTCGTGGAAACGAGCCCCTACGCCTCAGAAGTTCCGCAACCCTGCCACCGTGATCGAATTGCGCGGTCAACTGACTAACAAAAGTCCCCGACAAAGTAAAGAACTCCACGCAAGCTGGTGATCCCTGAAATAGAGATCCTCGTGGTTTGTTCACAAAAGGAAGAGAGTTGTAATTTTCGCTTTCATTGTACCTAAAATAAAGGCATTTTCTTTGTTTGAAATTTTGTTGTAGGCCAACGGTCAGAACAAGTTCAAACGAGCAATGAATAACAAACCAACTTTCCCCGCGAACAAAAATAAAGGCAATCAATGAATTGCAACCCCAAAGAATCTAAGGGAACTCGAGGGATTACAGGCGATAGCGTACATCCCACGCTTCATCTCCAACCCTCCGAAAATGTCACCATTCAAGCCGAACAAAAGGTCCTTTGTCCGATGACGCCGCCGAAGGCATTCAAGATATCAAAACATATCCGAATTTAATCCTCCTGCATTCTCTGCAACAAGCCTGCAAACCGTTTGATTTATATCAAAGCGACGAACCATTCGCTGAGTGCTCTACTTGTGCAAGACGATGACCACGGTCCACGAGCAAAGCGTTTATTATCTAAGCCAACTCGGCGCGGAATCTCGCTACCCAATGACCGAAAGAGGTCTCGCTACCGGTCTTTAGGATTCGTAAAATGCGACACTATTTAGTTCAGCAAACGATCACGCCATTTCTAACGTGAACTGCTCGTGTTCATGACGCAAACCTCTATGAATTACGCTCGGGCGAATGGGTTTTTACTTTTGTCCCAAGATGACTTGCACTTCCAAGCCAGGTCAATTAAGGGACAAGCCATTTATGATCTTTGCGCCAACCCAACAAAGGATACCTACCGAACGTCGCCGAGGTAGAAGCCCATATCAGAAAGGTGACAATAGAGGGAGGTCAAAGTCAAGAAAGCCACCAATTGTCAAAGAACCAATGTGCGTGCTGTAAAGGCGGGGACATTGGAAGAGGTGTCAAAGCTCAAGGAGAAAATGGTAGAAAAAGGGCCGAAGGCTAATGAGGTGAATATTGCTAAAGGCGATGATTAGGCGATTCGTGCTATTCTCTATTGATTACCCCGAGGTGAATCATGTGGAAGCATCAGATTGGATGCTTGATTCGGCGCTACTTATCATGTGACCCCTAGGCTAGACCGGTTTGCATCTTTTGAGAAAGTCGGCGGGGTGTTGTTATCATGGGAAATGATCAACCCCGTGGCATTTGTGGGATAGGTACTATGCGGATTAGGATGCACGATGGAGTAGTCCGTGAGTTGAAGGAGGTGAGATTTGTTCCTTAGCTAAAGAAAAATCTTATCTCAGTTGGAGCTTTGGAGGCGAAGGGATTCAATGTGACTTTCAAAAATGGTGTAGGGAAGGTTACTAAAGAATCTTTGATGGTGATGAAGAGTCCATAATCGAAATTTATACTATCCGAATGGGAGCACCGAGATTGGCCACGTTGCTTGATTATTTGAAGTGACGGAGGCGAGCTTTGGCACTATAGGTTAGGGCATCTGGTGAAAGGTCGCTGCGGCGTTATGCAGCGAGGGCTATTAAAGGAGCCAAGAGTGAAAAAGTTGAGTTCGTGAGTATTGTGTTCTTGGCAAGCGGACAAAGGTGAAGTTGAAACGACCATCCATCGAGGCGAAGGGTATTACGGACTACGTGCACATAGGCGTTTGGGGTCCCACCAAGGCGGCATCACTTGTGGTAGACATTGGTTCGTCACATTTGTTGATGACTATTCTAGGCGATGTTGGGTGTACACCATGACGAAGAAGAGTGAAGTCCTAGATATATTCGTGGAGTGGAAGAAGAGATTAGAATTGCGGTGGGAGAAAGATCAAGGCGTTGAGATCCGACAACGGTGGTGAGTATACTTTAGACCCCTTTCGTGACTATGTCGAGGCGAGGGCATAGAGAGACACTTCGGTTAGTCATACCGCATGACAAAATGGGGTGGCGAGAGAGATTGAATCGATCTTTGCTAGAGAAGGTCCGATGTTTATTGGCGCATAGTAGTTTGGAAAAGATCTTTTGGGCTGAGGCACTTACATATGCGAACCACCTCATCAACAGGCTGCCTTCATCTGCGATTAGGGGAAAGACCCCTATGGAGAAGTGGTCAGGAGAGCCAGCACGAGATTATGACCAGCTCAAGGTATTTGGGTGCCTTGCATTTTATCATGTGAAACGGATAAATTAGAACATGAGCTAGGAAGGCCATATTTGTAGGATTCAAGCATGGTGTCAAAGAATACAAGTTATGGAATCCAGTTGATAAGAAGATTGTGCTGAGTAGAGACGTCACATTTGATGAGGCTTCTATCTTGAAGCTTCCCAACTCTCATCAGGTGGAGAGTGGCCCGACGAAAGAGATATCGCAGGTGGTGGAGATCGATCAGCTCCACATTGTCCGGATGGTACAATATCCATTAGAGTGCCGACCGAGGTGACGCCAGCGCAGCACGACGGTGACACGGAGGATATGAGTACGATGTGCGTGATCGTGACCAACGCTCAAAGTTCGTGATTCTATTGCGGTTCGGAGACAGAGGAGAAACATACATATGCTAGCCGCGGTATGCGACCACGGTTGCATATGCACTTCGGTGGAGAGTATCGATGAGATGATACCTACTACATTGAAGGCGAGAGTTGAGGAGGGCGATTCGTGGCGGTAGCTGCGGAAGAGATGGAGTCTCTTCACAAGAACGATACATGGGAGCTTGTTGAGCTTCAAAGGGCGGAAGGCAATTGGTTGCAAGTGGGTATACACTAAGAAGGAGGGCATTGAAGGCACTCCATTGAGGTTCAAAGCTAGGTTAGTTGCGAAGGGCTATGCAGGGAGGAAGGTATTGATTATAATGAAGTCTTCTCTCGGTGGTGAAGCATTCGTCGATTCGGATTTTGCTAGCTTTGGTGGCACAGTATGGATTGGAATTAGATCAATTAGATGTGAAGACAGCATTTCTTCATGGTGATCTTGATGAAGAAATCTATATGACTCAGCCATTGGGATTCCGAGCTGCAGGGAAAGAAAAGTTGGTTTGCAGACTAAAGAAATCGCTATATGGTTTGACGATCTCCTCGGCGATGGTATAGGCGATTCGATGGTTTTATGCTTGGTCATTCGTACACTCGGAGCCAGTTTGATCCTTGCATATATTTTCACAAGTTGAAAGGAGGTGCGTATATCTATTTATTATTATATGTCGATGACATGTTGGTTGCCTCTATTTCCAGGTCTGCTATAAATGAATTGAAGGCACAGCTTTCAAAGGAGTTCGAGATGAAGGATTTGGGTGAGGCTAAGCGCATTTTAGGGATGGAGATCGGCAGGGATAAGAAGAAAGGCAAAATTTATTTGACACAGATGGCTTATTTGAAGAAGGTTCTACAGCGGTTCCATATTAACATGGATACGAAGCCAGTTAGTGTACCATTAGGAGTCCATTTAAAGCTTTACTAACCTTTCACCAAGACGCTTGAAGATCGAGTTGATGTCGAAGACTCCATATCTGGCCTTGATTGGAAGCTTGATGTACGCAATGGTATGTACGAGACCAGATTTGTCCGCAGTGGTGAGCATGATTTTGAGATACATGCACGATCCGAGTGGGTCATTGAAACGCCGTGAAATGGATTTTGAGGTACATTCGAGGTACGCCAATATTGGTTTGGTTTATGGCGGGACACTCTGGTGGGCGGTTGTCGCGTTGGTTATGTTGATTCGGATTATGCCGGGATTTGGATAAGCGCCGGTCTGACGAGTTATGTGTTCACTTTGACTTCGTCTTGCGGTGTGTTGGAGATGCACCTTGCGATCTCACGGTTGCTTTGTCTACGACGGAGGCAGTATATGGCAATTACGAGGCCGTGAAGGAGGCGATTTGACCGAGGACTTTTGAGGAACTTGGTATATCATAGCGGTCCGTCACCATTCATTGTGATAGTATGAGTGCTATCTATTTGGCGAAGAACCAGGCTCTTCATGCGAGGACGAAGCACATTGACATTCGTTATCACTTCGTTCGTGATGTTCTTGAAGATGGTGATGTGGAGATTGTGAAGGTCCACAAGAAGGATAATCCTGCAGATATGCTCACAAAGGTGGTTCCGAGCAACAAGTTTGATCATTGCAGAGACTTGTTGCATATTCGTGATTATTGAGGCCGTTGGCGGCCATTTGGATGAACTACGTGAGGCTTGATTCCTTGGGCAAGAGGATACGTAGGCAGTCTTTATGATGCAGCCGGTGTTAGTTTTGATGGGGAGGAGATTATTTGAACTCTCGTTTGGGTTCCCGAGTTGTTGTGGATTGAGTCCGTTGTCGTGGATTTATTCCACTTCGTCCTGGACGCAACAAGTGGGACATTTGGTTGTTTGGTGTCGGCTCAGTGTGTGTTGGTGTTGGCTCAGTTCGTGTTGGTGTCGGCTCAGTTTTTGAGGAAAACATTCGCCGAGGTGGAGAATTGTGGGGGCAACGCGTTTGCAACGCGTTTTGAAAATGCGTGGGGGCCACCACGGCCGTGGAAGTTTGGATGGGCTCGCGCAGGGGAGTGGGGGCCACACAAAACGCGTCAAAGCCCACCCGATTTCACCTATATATATACGTTTCTAGGTTTCGGAGCAAGGTGAGCCGCTAAACAAAAAAAAAATAGAGCAGTAGGAGGGTTTTGTGGTGGCCGAAAATAGGGGCTGAAGTTAGGATTTTTGAGCCGTCATTTGAGGGAGATATTTGTGAGGGTTTAGAGAGCTTTGTTCTAGGGTTTTGGTGTGAGAATTGTATCCTATTTGTATTCTCTTTCTCTCTAATAGTAGATCTCCTCCTCCTTGCCCCGTGGATGTAGGTAACTTGCCGAACCACGTAAAATTGGTGTTTTTGCTGTTGATTTGACTTGTAATAGCTTTTAGGTTCCCTCGACAGGTCAGTCCTAGAACTGATGAGAGGAAGAGTAAATATTCCACTTTGTTGAGATATTTGCTTCAGATTCTTATTTTCTTGGTGAGACGGGAATTCTTATTGCGATCTAGCTCTCTTATTGTGGCCATTGTTCGGCAGAGGTGCTGCCGAAATTTTCCGCTGCGCACAACATCATTATCACCTCATGAGAGTAATAACTCGGCTTTTTGTAAATCCTCATAAGAATAATAACCCTCTTGTAAATCCTCACAAAAGTAATATCCTTTACTTCTTCTTCTTCTTCTTCTTCTTGATCTTGATGGCTTGGCCTTTGATCTCTTTCTTGTGGCCTCCTTTCCTCACAACCTCTCTTTCAATCCCTAGATCTGAGATAATACCCCTTCAAATGGGGGAGAAGACTTGGCCCGCATGAAGCCAAAGAAACCTGAATGAAATTTGTCCTAACAAATTCCTAAAGTAAATCCCGAGAAGCAAAGTGTTCTCAGGATAGCCGGCTTCTACCACAGCGGTCCGTGTTGGCCGCGGTGGCACACGGTCCAGCCTCGACCGAGGCAAGAGCTTGGTCACATCGCCGTTGTTGTGGTTGTTCCCTTGTGGTCGATTTTGTTGCCCGCTAGTCGCTACTATTGCCTCTAAGACCGCATTAACCGCCATCGCTGTGGTTGTTCTCCTATACCGCTTTTGCTACTATCGCCACATACCGCCGTTGTTTTGCCCACTAGGCGCTAGTGTTCTTGCCCATTGTTGTTTCTCTTTCAATTGGAGCCAAAACACAACAAAGCATACATCATATTCATATAAGATGTAGCTAGCTAGAGTTTACGCCGACATTTAGCTACCTAATGCAACCATCCTACTCTATCTTGACTTGGGACAAGAAGAAAAGGATAAACATTAAAGCCTGACTCTAGCGAGTTTCCTATACTATAGGGGTGTAGATGTTGGAAAGTGACAGAGGTTAGGCACCTCCCATCCAAAGAAAGTTAGGCAGAGTTGGTGTGTTAGGCACCACGGTGAAGTTTGGCGATGAAGAAAATTGAAAAGAAAATATTAAAAAATTGGGAATAGTGTTTTTCTAGTTTCTATAAATAGGCCGAAAACTCTTCAGCAGAAATCCATCCCAAAAATAATTTCTATCTGCACATATAGAAGTGAGAGAAAAATAGAGAGAGTTTCTCCTTGTAAAGAAAGAGATTATAAACTCCTAAATTTCCTCATAGTAAATTTTTCTATCATTGCGCGTGTTTTTACCCCAAATTTATTTAGGGGATTTTCCATGTAAATCTGTGTGTTCACTATATTACTTCTGCTTTACTATTCGCTGTGACCTTGCTCTAGTGGGCTCGGGCTTGTCCCAACAAATGGTATCAGAGCCTGGCTTAGGGTGCGTGTATCGCCTTATCGATGTTCTCGGGTCGCCACCAAAGGTGGATCCTTCACATCAGAAAATAAGTTAGATTATCATTTACCCTATAAAAGGTATTGGGCACTATTCACGAGTACGATACTATTCCCAAGTACGGTACTATTCACGGATACGGTTACTGTTTATAAATACAGTTACTTTTTACGTGAAATAGTAAGGAGTTACTGTTCGTGGTAGAAGTAATGGCGGCGAAGTTCGAGAATTTCAAGATTGAGAAATTCTACGGAAGTAATTTCTCGTTGTGGAAGTTGAAGATAAAGGCTATTCTGAGAAAAGATAATTGCCTAGCGGCCATCGGTGAAAGGCCAGCTGACATCACAGATGATAAAAAGTGAAACGAGATGGACGAGAGTGGTATTGTAAATCTCCATTTGATATTGGCAGATGGAGTGCTGTCAAGTATAGAGGAGAAGAAGATAGCAAAGGAGATTTGGGATACTCTAACAAAGCTATATGAGGCCAAATCCCTACACAATAAAATCTTCTTAAAAGGGAGACTTTACACTCTTAGGATGGCAGACTCTACATCGATAACCGACCATATCAACACCCTAAATATACTGTTCTCCCAACTCACAATGTTGGGGCATGCAATCGGTGTGAATGAACGTGCAGAGCTCCTACTTTAAAGCCTACCTGATTCGTATGATCAGCTCATCATCAACCTCATAAACAACGTCCTTACGGAAAAGCTAGTTTTCGATAACGTTGCAGCTGCTATTCTGGAGGAAGAAAATCGGCGCAAAAATAAGAAAGACAGGCTGGCAAGTTCGCAGCAAGTGGAAGCCTTATTGGTAACAAGAGGAAGATCAACGAAATCAGGCTCCAGTGGGAGTCATGCTCGTGGTAGATCAAAGTCAAGAAGTAATAAGAATATCAAATGCTACAACTGTGACAAAAAGGGGCACGTGAAATCGGAGTGTTGGCACAATAAGAAGAGTGGTGATAAAAAGTCTTCAGAGCCATCAACATCCCAAAGATGCGTTGTCAGCACATCAGATGATGGTAAAATTTTATACAGTGGAGCAACCACTATTGATGAAGGCAAAAGAAGTTTGCTAATGTCACTCGCTCCCAATAACACAAGAACGAACGTAAACAAGCCCACACGATAAGGTGGGAGAAATACAAGTAAAAATTATTTCTTCTCAATCTAGTACGCTTAAGCCAAGAATAATAATATTACATCACACCACAGATCCCAATCACAAGAAGAATAAATAATAATCCGCAATGTAAGAGTACATATCACCAAAATAAAAATAAAATCCCGTGACTATAAAAGAGTCCACATATCCAAACAATTCATGTGGCTAAAGAAACTAGAGAAATCTAAACAATGTCTACTAAAATGGAAATACTAAAATCACCTAAGGTTCAAAGACAAAGGAGAATAAAAATAAATCAAGCTCCAACCGATCCTTCCACCATTTGGGAGACACTCCCCAAGGGGACTCCGCTCAAGTGCATCTCCATACCGACCTGTCCGTTATCTATATCCGACGACGCCAAGAGAATGGAGTACGCCAAGATGTATAACACACCTGCAAGATCCCACGTGCAATGGCGATAATAATAATGCAAAAGAATGCAAGAATCGAAAAGCTTAACTAATATAGTAGTGTGAAGTGATGCGTGCATACAACTAGAACTGACCATCTAAACAACCGAAAACTCGCACTCCAAACAACAAAGTGACGTAACTAACCATTCTCATAGTCTCAGTTCTACATCTCATGTTAATTTTAATTGAACATGATTATTTATCAAATTAATAAGGAAGCATATATAATCAAACTAATTAAGATTTACACAATCAAAAAGTATTTACAAATCATATATATATATATATATATATATATATATATATATATATATATATATATATATATATATGCATAAATAAATTAGTATATAAATCTAGAATAATAACATAGTCTAAAAATATACAATATAGCACTATGTGTGATAAATAAAATATTGTAATAACTAGCAAGAGGAAAGAGAAGCTATAGGAAGAGTGTGTAGTCGCTAAACGATGGGATAACAAACAAGGAAAAGCTCCGGTCCAAAAGTGAAAAAGTAGGAATGGAAGAACAAGAACCTTGCCTAATGCGACAAGATAAATAATGACTAACTTAGTACTTTTAAACATATCCTATCATGGTTGTGGAGAAAAGACGGAATCAAATTCATTCGAGGGAGAACAAGGAAATCAAGTCAAAATTAAAGTCAAATTGGGTAAGATAGGGACTAAAATATAACTTACGTGATAAGGGTCAAACATAGTCTTATGGATGGAATAGTAATATGCGCCTAAATTATTTATCATATTTTACTGCGGAAAACTCTAATCGCGGAACCGAGATCTAACTAGACCTCGAAAGCAGCCGATTCTGCCCGACCGCATGGGCCACCACCAAAACCCGCCACGCCGCCTCCCAATTAACACAAGAACGAACGTAAACAAGCCCGCGACGTATTAGGTCGAGGAGAAATACAAGTAAAAAATTATTTCTTCTCAATCTAGTACGCTAAGCCGCCAAGAATAATAATATTACATCACGCCACAGATCCCAATCACACAAGAAGAATAAATAATAATCCGCAATGTAAGAGTACATATCACCAAAATAAAAATAAAATCCCGTGACTATAAAAGAGTCCACATATCCAAACAATTCATGTGGCTAAAGAAACTAGAGAAATCTAAACAATGTCTACTAAAATGGAAATACTAAAATCAGTCTAAGGTTCAAAGACAAAGGAGAATAAAAATAAATCAAGCTCCAACCGATCCTTCCACCATTTGGGAGACACCCCAAGGGGACTCGGGCCAAGTGCATCTCCATACCGACCTGTCTGTCATCTATATCCGACGTGACGCCAAGAGAATGGAGTACGCCGATGTATAACACACCGCTAAAGATCCCACGTGCAATGGCAAGATAATAATAATGCAAAAGAATGCGAATCGTAAAAAGCTTAATATAGTAGTGTGAAGTGATGCGTGCATACAACTAGAACTCGACCATCTAAACAACCTGAAAACTCGCACTCCAAACAACAAGGACGGGTAACTAACCATTCTCACATAGTCTCGTGTCTACATCTCATGTTAATTTTAATTGAACATGATTATTTATCAAATTAATAAGGAAGCATATATAATCAAACTAATTAAGATTTACACAATCAAAAAGTATTTACGTGAATCATATATATATATATATATATATATATATATATATATATATATATATATATATATATATATGCATAAATAAATTAGTATATAAATCTAGAATAATAACATAGTCTAAAAATATACAATATAGCACTATGTGTGATAAATAAAATATTGTAATAACTAGCAAGAGGAAAGAGAAGCTATAGGAAGAGTGTGTAGTCGCGAAACGATGGGATAACAAACAGTGAAAAGCTCCGGGGTCCAAAAGTGAAAAAGTAGGAATGGAAGAACAAGAACCTTGCCTAATGCGGACAAGATAAATAATGACTAACTTAGTACTCTTAAACATATCCTATCATGGTTGTGGAGAAAAGACGGAATCAAATTCATTCGAGGGAGAACAAGGAAATCAAGTCAAAATTAAAGTCAAATTGGGTAAGATAGGGACTAAAATATAACTTACGTGATAAGGGTCAAACATAGTCTTATGGATGGAATAGTAATATGCGCCTAAATTATTTATCATATTCTTCTTGTGAAAACTTCGGGCGTGAGCGAGATCGAACTAGACACAGCGATCGATTGGTCACACATGGGCCACCACCAAAACACATCCACGCCCTTTTTTATTTACGGTAGCGGGGCGTGAACAAGCCCGCGACGTATTAGGCTGAGGAGAAATACAAATAAAAAACTATTTCTTCTCAATCTAGTATGCCAAGCGTCAAGAATAATAATATTACATCATAGTCACAGATCGCAATCACAGCCAGTAAGAATAAATAATAATCCAGAACAGAAGAGTACATATCACCAAAATAAAAATAACATCCCGTGACTATAAAAGAGTCCACATATAAAACAATTCATGTGGCTAAAGAAACTAGAGAAATCTAAACAATGTCTACTAAAATGGAAATACTAAAATCAGTCTAAGGTTCGGCACAAAGGAGAATAAAAGTAAATCAAGCTCCAACCGATCCTTCCACCATCCGGGAGACACTCACAGTGCGGGGACTCGCTCAAGTGAATCTCCATATCGACTCGTCCGTTATCTATATCCGACGACACCAAGAGAATGGAGTACGCCGTATAACACACTCAAGATCCCACGTGCAATGGCAGATAATAATAATGCAAATGAATGCAGTAATCAGAAAATGCAAACGAAAATAATAGTGTGAAGTGATGCATGCATACAACTAGAACTGACCATCTAAACAACCGGAAAACTCGGGCACTCCAAACAACGGTGGCGGGTAACTAACCATTCTCACATAGTCTCGTGTCTACATCTCATTTAAAGTCAAGGTTCATATTAATCGGATAGCGGCGGTTCAATATCCTCTACGCCGCATCGTAATACCGCTGAACAACGAACGGTCAAAGGACTACACGCAATCAGATTCGCTTGTCCGACACAAGCGTGACTCGGTGAATACAAAGTATACCGCCATGTGCGAAACGATTCACGGGCCCAACAAACTTGCCCCAAGTGCGGGAAACAAGGTCACTTGGCACGGGTTTGGAAGATACATAAACGGCCACATCCGAATACATGAACCAAGACTTTCCCATCCTACGGTCTCAGGTAAATCAAGTCAACGATGCTGATATATCAAACACGGTTCACCTCCCACGCATGGTCAACGACACATGTCACTAGGTCATGTTCATGACGAACCAAGTCCCTAAGTCATGAACTACTACGGTTCGACACAACAAGACGATGAATAATGCAATATAAACGTAATATAATAAATGCATGAAGCTCAGAAACAAGAATAATCAATAACGATACTGATAGAACACGATCCGTGAATAGCTAATTACACATGTAACCGATAATTCTAAAATCCCACTATCCGATCTTGAAACTTCTCAATATGGAATAACGTGATGCAATTACTTCACGGTTCCGATCATGTATCATAAACAAGTAACATGAATAACTTTCAACAATGGCTAACATGAAAATGAGAAGTAGGAGAAGTTAACCACATGAAATGACGCGTTTTCAATATAAATTCCCATAAAGTCCTTTAAATTAATTTTCAACATAATAATTTCTTTTAAAATAATTTCTTTTAAAAATATTTTCATCGCTATAATAAATACTAAAAATATCCTAAAAATACATTCTTACTTCCAAATAGCTCGAATTAATCATAGATCAATTCTAACATATCCAATCATCACTTAATTATTATATCGAATATTCATCAAGATGTAGATGTTAACCAAGATATGATATCAAATTGCCTAACTAAACTATGTATATAATGAATTAATTCATAAAATAAATAATGAGACAACGGCAAGAGGGATCTTGCCTCGGGATATCATCGAACGATTCGACGCAGCCCACGGCATGCACGCGCGAGTCGGTGTTGCTAGAGTTCGACGACGACCACCACGGTGACGACGGCCACACGAGATGACGAGGAGATAGTCGGGTCTCGCGGGAGGAGGCGGCCGAGGTGCCGCGGGTGTTGGCGCACCGAGGTGCCGCGTAGGCCGCAATAATATTTAATATTTAAATACTAGAAAATAATATTTAATATTTAAATACTAGAAAATAATATTTAATATTTAAATACTAGAAAATAATATTTAATATTTAAATACTAGAAAATAATATTTAATATTTAAATACTAGAAAATAATATTTAATATTTAAATACTAGAAAATAATATTTAATATTTAAATACTAGAAAATAATATTTAATATTTAAATACTAGAAAATAATATTTAATATTTAAATACTAGAAAATAATATTTAATATTTAAATACTAGAAAATAATATTTAATATTTAAATACTAGAAAATAATATTTAATATTTAAATACTAGAAAATAATATTTAATATTTAAATACTAGAAAATAATATTTAATATTTAAATACTAGAAAATAATATTTAATATTTAAATACTAGAAAATAATATTTAATATTTAAATACTAGAAAATAATATTTAATATTTAAATACTAGAAAATAATATTTAATATTTAAATACTAGAAAATAATATTTAATATTTAAATACTAGAAAATAATATTTAATATTTAAATACTAGAAAATAATATTTAATATTTAAATACTAGAAAATAATATTTAATATTTAAATACTAGAAAATAATATTTAATATTTAAATACTAGAAAATAATATTTAATATTTAAATACTAGAAAATAATATTTAATATTTAAATACTAGAAAATAATATTTAATATTTAAATACTAGAAAATAATATTTAATATTTAAATACTAGAAAATAATATTGAACATTCCAATACCGAAAATAATATTTAATATTTAAATACTAGAAAATAATATTTAATATTTAAATACTAGAAAATAATATTTAATATTTAAATACTAGAAAATAATATTTAATATTTAAATACTAGAAAATAATATTTAATATTTAAATACTAGAAAATAATATTTAATATTTAAATACTAGAAAATAATATTTAATATTTAAATACTAGAAAATAATATTTAATATTTAAATACTAGAAAATAATATTTAATATTTAAATACTAGAAAATAATATTTAATATTTAAATACTAGAAAATAATATTTAATATTTAAATACTAGAAAATAATATTTAATATTTAAATACTAGAAAATAATATTTAATATTTAAATACTAGAAAATAATATTTAATATTTAAATACTAGAAAATAATATTTAATATTTAAATACTAGAAAATAATATTTAATATTTAAATACTAGAAAATAATATTTAATATTTAAATACTAGAAAATAATATTGAACATTCCAATACCGAAAATAATATTTAATATTAGAAAAGTAAGATTAGAAGATCGTGTCGAAAAGTATTAGAAAAATAATACTAGAAAAAATACGTACCGAAAATATTAGAAAAATATGTATCGAAAATTCACGGGTGTTACAGCTGATGTCTGGCTTCTAGATTAAGCGGCTTCCTGGCACATGACCTCCCGGAGAGAATGGTTTTACAAATATGAACCTATCTCCGGGGGTCTGTATTCATGGGTAATGATCATGCCTTGGAGAATTCTGGTATTGGTACTATCAAAATTAAAATATTTGATGATACAATATGCATCATTCAAGATATGCGACATGTGAAGGGCTTGAAGAAGAATCTATTGTCTTTAGGATAATTAGATGAGCTCGGATGCAAAACTTATATAGAAAATGGGATCATGAAAATTATTAGAGGGGCGCTTGTGGTGATCAAAGCAGAAAAGATAACTGCAAATCTATACATGCTCAAGGGAGAAATCCTGCAGGAAGCTGATTTATGTGCGGCATCAACTAGTCGTGGAGAAGAAGTAACCATGATGTAGCACCGTAAACTAGGCCACATGTCAGAACGAGGGTTGAAGATTCTCTCCGATCAGAAGCTGCTTCCTGGACTTAATTCGGTAGCTCTTCCGTTCTGCGAACATTGTATTACAAGTAAGCAGCATCGACTGAAGTTTAACACATCGAGTTCTAGAAGCAAGGCCATTCTGAAACTAGTTCATTCTGATGTATGGCAAGCACAAGTTACATCCATGGAGGAGCAAAGTATTTCGTGTCCTTTATTGATGATTACTCCAGGAGATGTTAGGTGTACCCTATCAAGAAGAAGGCGAATGTGTTCTCAGTCTTTAGAGCCTACAAGCGCGAGTTGAACTTGAATCTGACAAGAAGATCAAGTGCTTGAGATTAGATAATGGAGGAGAATACACAGACGGTGAATTTTTTACATTCTGCAAGCAAGAAGGCATTAAAAGACAATTTAGTAATGCATATACTCCTCAACAAAATGGAGTAGAGGAGCGGATGAACAGAACTCTATTGAAAAGAATGAGAGCAATGTTGACAACTGCAAATCTAGATAAAGTCTTTTGGGCGGAAGCAGTAAAAACCGCATGTTATGTGGTGAATCGATCTCCATCAACTTTAATACAATTAAAGACGCCGATGGAGATGTGGACTGATAAGCCAACTGATTATTCAAACCTCCATATATTTGGAAGTCCAGTGCACGTGATGTACAATGCCCAAGAAATTACAAAACCGATTCACAATCCAAGAGATGTATATTCTTAGGGTATCTTGTGAGTAAAGGGCTTGCTTGTGGGATCCCACTACCGAAAAGTTATCGTCGGCGAGGGATGTTATCTTTGTAGAAAACCAACTACAAAGTGAAGAGAAGAAATTTGTTCAAGGAAGGATTCGAAACTATAGGCTGCATTGGGTAGAAAATGATGCATTCTTCAAGCAAAGACCGAGCATGATGTACAAGAACGGTCGAGCGAGGAAGTCCCCGAAAGTCAACTTGTGAGAGAAGACCACCGACTTGACTCTCGGAGTATATTATAGAGAGTAATGTTGCATACTGTCTTCTAATAGAGGATGGAGAGCCATCAACTTTCCATAAAGCTTTAAATAGCACAGATGTATCTCTGTGGATAGCAGCAATGTAGGAAGAAATTGAAGCTCTCCATAAAAATAAGACTTGGGAACTTGTGTCACTAACACAACGAAGAAAGATCATTGAAAATAAATGGGTCTATAAGATCAAGCGAAATGGCGATGATCAAGTGGAGCGATATCATGCTAGATTGGTGATAAAAGGATATGCTCAGAAAGAAGGCATTGATTTTAATGAAATATTTTCTCCTGTAGTTCGACTTATAACAGTTCGGATAGTTCTAAAAAAAAAGAGAACTTGGTTTGCATGTTAAACAAATCTGCATGCGGTCTAAAAGCAACAGCAGAGGTGTTGGTACAAGAGATTTGATTCATTCATCAAGAGCCTTGGATACAACAGACTTAACTCAGACCCTTGTGCAAATTTCAAGAGGTTTGGTGAAAATAACTTTGTTATTTTATTATTGTATGTTGACGACATGTTGGTTGCAGGCCCCAACAAAGATCGTATCAAAGAATTGAATGCACAGTTGGGTAGAGAATTTGAAATGAAAAATTTTAGATCCATAAATAAGATTTTAGGGATGCAAATTCTGAGGCGAAATTAATAGGAAGATTTGGCTTTCGGAAAATTATTTAAAGAAAATCTTAAGGCTTCAACATGCAAGATTGTAAGTCAATTTCTACCCCACTTCTGCTAATTTCAAGTTATCCTCCATTATTAGTCCTAGCAGTGAAGAAGAGAGGATGGAGATGTCTCGAGTGCCGTATGCATCAGCAGTGGGAAGTCTAATGTTCGCTATGATTTGTACAAGACCACATTGCACAAGCAAGGGGAGTGGTGAGTCGATACGGCTAATCTCGGTAAAGAGCATTAGAATGTCAGAAAGAGGATCGTAAGATACATTAAGGGACCTCGATGTTGCATTATGTTATGGGGGATCTGATTTTATTGTCAGTGGATATGTTGATTCTGATTATGCAGGTGATCGTGATAATAGCAAATCCACCACAAGCTATGTGTTTATACTTGTTGGCGAGTCGTAGTCGGGTTTCAAAACCGCAGCTTGTGGCTACTTCAACAACGTAAGTAATATGTAGCGCCTACACAAGCTAGTAAAGAGGCGATATGGTTGAAGATGGTGCTGGAAGAACTCGGCCATGAACAAAAGAAGATTTCTCTCTTTTGTGATAGTCAGAGTGCTTTGCATTGGGCAAGAAATCTAGCATTTCATTCAAAGACAAAACACATTCGAGTTCAGTACTATTTCGTTCGTGAGAAAGTGGAAGAAGGATCGGTGGATATGCAGAAAATTCACACTAAAGACAACCTAACAGATTTTTTGACAAAGACAGTTAATACTTACAAATTTATTTGGTGTAGATCCTCCAGTAACCTGATGGAGACGTAAGCAACATGAAGATGGCAAGATAGAAAGAATGGTGTGAAGATATAATTGATACTCAATCAAATCTTCAAGTGGGAGATTGTTGGAAAGTGACAGGAGGTTAGGCAGAGTTGGTGTGTTAGGCACCACAGTGAAGTTTGGCGCATGAAGAAAATTAAAAAAGAAAATATTAAAAAATTGGGAATAGTGTTTTTCAAGTTTCTATAAATAGGCCCAAAACTCTTCAGCAGAAATCCATCTCAAAAATAATTCCTATCTCCACATATAGAAGTGAGAGAAAAATAGAGAGAATTTCTCCTTGTAAAGAGAGATTGTAAACTCCTAAATTTTCTCATACTGAATTCTTCTATCATTGCCCGTGGTTTTTACCCCAAATTCATTTAGAGCGTTTTTCACGTAAATCTGTGTGTTCACTATATTACTTCTACTTTACTATTCGATGCGACCCTGCTCTAGTGGGCCCGGGCTTGTCCCAACAGTAAACACTTACATCAATAAACCATTTTATTAGCAATTGCATCCTTTGACCAATCGAAGGTGCTTTTTCTCTGTGAGGTTGAGAAGTCACATTAGAATCACATGACAATAAATTGCATTATTGCTTTCAATTTAACTAAAAAACTAAATTGTCAACTGAACTGTGGGGAAAACATTAGTTTATTGTCACGTGATTCTCATATGACATTCAATCTAATAGAGAAAAACACCATCTGCAGTTCAGGGAGTGTTAGTGCATAAAAATCTTTTAAAAGGTGTAATGGCTACATGCCCACAGTACACCGCGGCATAAGTCCTAACAAAAATAGTTAGATGATATACGTGGATACATTTCCATTATATATGGGTTTGGCAGTGCTAGTGAAATCCTTTCCTAGATAACCCTAATGGGACTTGGGAAATTTTCCCATCAGCGTACTCTCCACGGTCGCCATAGTGTTTTAGAGTTACAGAGTGCTTACTTACAGAGTTTTGAATCAATTGATTATATTTGCTAATTTAATCAATTCAAATTGAGCAAGGTTGTTGTTTTGCTCTTTACAAACTTCGACAAGTCCAATTTACAGATTATCATGTATGCATCAATGTTTCTATTCTAGGATTTTTGTTTTGTATGACACTGTTTATCATTAATATGACATCGAGAATTAGTGTAACAATTGTGCTCATCTGCAAACATCGGTTCACGGTTATGCATGCTTCAATTTGCAGAAGTTTAGCTTTGATGCAAATGATTCTTGGGAGATTTGGGCCACAGATCTAATGCATAATTGTTTATTTCATCCTTCACTTTTGTTCAGGCTGTGTTTCGAGTGAAGGTGCTCCAGTCAGTTTCAGAATCTGTGTCGAACGTGGGGCAGCAAGTCCTGCAGGCGGTGCAAAAGACTCTAGAAGCAATTATTGAAGCAAAATAATCCTCGGTATTTGTCCTCTCAGTAACTGAAAGGGAGATAATAATTTTGATTCAGTAGAAAATACATTTAATATCATGCATTGCGGTACGTTGTCTAGATCAGTAGCTTCTTGATATTCATACTCTTTTATGGGGGTGTAGTTATGCCGGCAACGGGCATATATACCTCCCTCTTAAGACTGGTGGTTAATAGCCACTAATTGTTAGCGAAAGCAGCTAGCCCGCTGCCATGTCTTAACTTTTAAAGAGATTTGGCAATATTATGTTAATTTTTAATCGATTTGCTACGATTTCAGATTTTTTTTTCTCGTAAATTTAATTTACATACGTCCATTTTGTTTGCAAACTATGAGTGATAATCTACATAAGTTTCCAGTGAGCACAAGAATGAAAATATTGTTGGAAACATGCACCAAAACATGCACAAGGCAGATTTCGCTTAGTAGTCGACTACTCGTTGTAGTCATAGTCTCAGAGTCGCATGAAAGTGCTTGCTCAGTTTTGAGCCTTAGTAGTCGACTACTCGGTAGTAGTCGACTACTAAGGGCGATTCCGTATCACGGTCTGCTTTTGGGTTTGGTTTTAAACCCGCTTCGCTTTTGAGTTTATATATAACCCTAAACATGATTAATTAGGCTGAGGGAACTCGCTTTGGAGCGCCTTTGAGAGGGTATTGTGCATCTTTGTGAGGAGATTTGGTGAGAGATTTGAGAGCTTTGTTCTAGGGTTTTGTGGTGAGAATTTGTAACCCTAGTTTGTATTCTCTATCTCTATTAGTAAAATCCCCCTCCTTGTCTCGTGGACGAGGCAACTTGTCGAACCACGTGAAAATTTATTGTCTTGCTGATTTGTGTGATTTGTAATAGCTTGTTTAGGTTCCTCGGCAAGTCATCCTAGAACCGATGAGAGGAAGAGTAAATATCCCACTTTATTGAGATATTTGCTCGATTCTTATTTTCTTGGTGAGACGGAATTTTATTGTGATCTAGCTCTTGTTGTGGCTATTGTTCTCAGAGGTGTCACAAATTTCACAGGCACAACAAGTGGTATCGAGCCTGTTCGACTTGGGACTTGTTCAAGGATTCACGAATAATTCTTATTTGAAGAATTAGATCTACAACATGGGTGAAACAAGCATATCGAGATCGCTCTCACGGCGATACAAAGTCCGAGCATCAATAATACAAAGATTGATGTTCAAGTTCGACGGCAAGATCAATTTCGGTTTGTGGAGATGCTGTGATGGATGCGCTGGATGCAAAATTTGGAGGAGACTCTTGAGTTACAAGAGAAACCCAAGATATGGATGATAAGGTTTGGAAGAAGATGAATAGCGTGGCTTGTGGAGTTATTCGCCGCTTGACGCAGATCTTATTTATGATGTGATGAATGAGAGGTCCGCTAAGAGACTATGGGAAACGCCAATGAAAAGTATCTTACTAAGAGCATTGAGAATCGGCTTCACTTGAAGAGGAAGTGTTACCGCTTAAGATGAATAGGGAGTTTCCATTAGGGAGCATGTTAATAACTTCAAGTTGCTTTCGATATGGCCAATGTGGAAGTCAAGGTTGAGGATGAAGACAAGTGATGCTTGCTTTTGTGTTTGTTGCCGGAGGATGATTATGGCACGTTTGTCCTCACTATGATAAATGGGAGAACTACTGTTGGTTATAAGGAGGTGATCTCGGCATTAGTAAATTATGAGTTGAGAAAGAGTGATAGTGAATCCTCAGAAGGCATCGGAGATGCATTAGTAGCTCAAGGTCAGACTCAAACCATTGGCGCCTAACCGCCAAAATCGAAGAATAGAGGTGGCCATAAGAGTGTCGGTAGGAACCAGGTCGCTTCAGAAAGAAGAGGGACATTGGAAGAACGAGTGCCCAAAGTTGATAGATCAAGCCGGAAGAATAAAGGGAAAGCCGCATAAGCTTCAAAGGTGAATGTTGCTAAAGCGGTTGGCAACAATTCAGATTCGATTCTTCGTGCTATTCGCGCGACTACCGCCGCTTTGTTATACCGACTCACGGAGTGGTTGATGGATTCTGAGCTACATACCATATTTGCCCTAGGAGGGATTGGTTCTCCGGCTTTGAGGAGTTTGAAAGAGGGATGTCGGTTCATGGGTAAAGATCCGTATGCCCTATTGGTGGTAGTATCAGTCAATCCGTATGTGTGACGGGTGATTCGAGAGTTGAAGGAAGTAAGGTTCGCTCCGCATTAACGAAGAATATTATTTCCTTAGAACTTTGGAGGCATCCGTTATCGGGTGATATTAGAGAATGCAACTCTTAAGGTCATGAAGGGTCCATGTTAAGTGATGAAGCGTCGAGACGAGAAGAATTTGTATTATTTGATTGGAAACGGTGATTGGTGAGGGCGACTCCTTTGGATTTGGCTAAGCTGTGGCATTTGTTGAGTGGGATATTTATTTATTGGTGTGTTTGGTGTAAAAATCTCCTCTCGGATTTGTATTGTTTGTATTGCTTGTTACAAATCAAGAATTGGCTTTTAGCGAAGGAAGGCCCTTCTTGTTTGCGTGGGTTCGTTGGTAGCGGTAGGGCGCCTCCCTCGATGCTCGAATCGAAGTTTGCTTCCCTTGGGCGATCCGATCGGCGTGTGATCGGGCTTCATCTTGTGATAGAAGCTCCGTGGTTGAGTTCGGGTTCTACCGAGCTTGCTTGGACGGGCTACTATGCAAGGGTTTGCAAAGAGCTCGAGAGCCTCAAATCGAGGGTTCGGATGGAGTCTACTTCAACAATCAAGCCTTAGCTTCAGGCGGAGTTGAGGGAGCAAGAGTAATTCTTACGCTTGCTCTTTCTTCTCGGCGGTGGTTTCTTACAACTGATTGACCCCTCTCTTGTGTGGAGATGGTGGCTTATAAATAGGCAAGGAGGCGTGGCCATTTCCACGATTTGTGGGATATGACCAGCGGCGTTAAGAAGTACCATACTCTTCTCTAACCGTGGATGTGACCACCGATGAGGTAATGAAGACCATGCCTTATCATAACCCAAGATGTCGCGAGTGGGTAGCGAGGCTGCCGAGTGCTGAGCGAGCTTGAGGCGAGTTAAGCGACGAGGTCAGCTGGCGGGCCTCTTGCGGGCGTGCTCGGTTCGTGGCGGCGAAGCGGCAGCGGTAGTGATTGAACTTGCATGGCCGAGTTCTCCTAATCAGCGGCTTTGAAAGCAACCGGTCTTCCCTCGACTTCATGGATGTGACCACTAATAGGTGAGAAGCCATGCCCTCTAGGCTGCGGGATATGTGACCGCTATAGGGTGATGAGAGCCTTGTCTCATCATCACCGTGGCGTGGAAAGTGGGTGGGCCCACTTCTCTAAGCCGCCATTGGCACCGTTCAATCGGTGGCAGCGAGCTTAGAAGTTGTTCTAGTGAGCGAGCTTCTTTGAACAAGCGATCAGCTGGTGGACCCCCTGTGAAGTTGTTGGTTGGCTCGTTGGCGAACCCCTTGCGGCGTGCTTGAGCGGCGATGGCGGCGTTGGACTCATGTGGGCGAAGCTCATCGCGTGGGCTACCTCGCCAAACCACTATTGTGGGCGAGCCTCGCCAAACCACTATTGTGGGCGAGCCTCGTCAAACCAACTGTTGTGGCGAGCCTGCGTCTGAATGAGGAGCTTACGCTTTCGGCGAACCTCGTCAAACTACGTCGTGGGCGAAGTCTGCGTCACGAATGAGGAGCTTATTTTCTTTCGTCAGAACAAACTCTTGTGGGCGAGAGCCTTGTGTGGGCGAAGCGGTACTTGAGCTCTTGCGAGCGAGTTCTTGGCCAGGCGACCTCCGGTGGCGAGTTTGCTAAGCGGCTCTTAGGCTCTTGCGAGCTCAGCCAGCTTGCTCGACCACTGCGAGGCGAGCTCGTTGGACAGGCGGTTTTTTAGGCAAACTCGCCCAATAAGCTATTGGGCTCGTGCAGGCGAGCTCCTCTCTTTGACTGGCGGGGTTGGCAATTTTTCCCGCCTACAAGACCCCCTTCAAAGTTTTGAGACCTAAATCTAGTTTGGATATGGTCTCAAACACTTTGAATGAAACGAGCAGCCGCGGCGATGCGAAGCATCTAACCATCTTCGTATGGTTCGAGCTCTTTGGGCGGAGGATTTAGCTGATCTCAAGGCTAAACTGTCCTTCTTCACGGTGTTGGACTGCGCTGACTAGATCTGGAGCCCTTTCTTGATTTTGGGACACATTGTCATAACTTTGTTCGAATGTATTGTCTTTAGCCCTTGGTGAGTGCGATGCAGTCTTATGGTGCGTCTCGTGGATCTTACGTAAAAGATCACCAAATGAGTTCAACTCTGGGGAAGCTCAAATCATTTAGCGAGTGAGCTCCGGCTTAGCGAGTTCAAACCTTTGGTGGGCTCTCTCGAGCGACTCAAACCATTTGGGGCCGAGCTCCGTCTTGGGAAAACCATTTGGTGGCGAGCCACTGTCTTGGCGAGCTCAAACCATTTGGTGGGGAGCATGTCTTGGGCGACTCAAACCATTTGGTGGAAGCGAGCGTGTTTTGGCGGCGGGCCATCTTCTCCCGGATGGGGCAGCGTGGGCGTGTCGGCTCGCATTAAATGTGATCGGCCGGTAGCCTCGTCTTCACAGCTCGTCGAGCGGCGGTTTGGCGCTTTGATCTGGTCCGTTAAGCAGGGATCGTCTTAAATCGTGTTCAACAGGATGAATCGGTAGCCGAGATTTACCTAAGCCGGTGAATCGACCATAGAGACTTCGCCTATATAAGCGCTCGTCTCTTTCGTTGGGAGCCACCGTGCTTTCAAAATCTTCGCCCAAGTTTTGAAGCCGAGATCTCAATTTTGATCGTAATGGCTCCCAAGTCGAAGACCACCTCAAGGGAAGGGGCTGCTTCCTCTTCGCCACCACTTGCATTTGCTTGCCGTCGCCGCTAGCGGTAAGTTGGTGGCGCAGGGAACGAGACGGACCCTGTTAGTCCCTCGGTGAGCCTCGTCTATTCGGTGAGGTCGGTTGTCTGGCGAATTAAACTTGACAAGTGGACTTACGTCTTTGCTTTTGTTGGGCGAGCGGTTAGCCATCTGAAAAACTCGCTGCTTCAAAGAGTTGGCGAGTCGGCTGCTTGCCGAAGAGTTGTCGAGTCGGCTCACCGCTTCAAGAGTCGTCGAGTCGGCTGCTTGCCGAAGAGTTGTCGAGTCGGCTCACCGCTTCAAGAGTCGTCGAGTCGACTCGAAGAGTCGTCGAGTCGGCTTCGCTGCCGAAGAGTTGTCGAGTCTTCGCTGCCGAAGAGTCGCCGAGTCGGCTCACCGCTTCAAGAGTCGTCGAGTCAAGTCTTTTAACATTCTTTCATTTCATCTTGCGCCTACCTTTTCTCGACGAGGTCCTTCCAAAGAGTACGGGCGATTGGCCTTGCCGTGGTCACGGGTTTCGGCTCCTCTCGGGTTTCCTCTCCTTGACCCGGTGCGGTCTTCCATCTTTGTCGAACTACGGAATTGCGGCGTGTATCGAGGACACTATCGGCCTGCGGGAGTTGACCAGCGATCTTGCGGCGATGCTAAGCGTCGTGAGTGAAATGGTGAAGCCCGACTTCATGTTCGGTGATGCCATAGTTGATCCTTGATCATGCTCTAAGCGAAAGCAAATGGTTGCGTGAAATTGGCGGCTTCGATACTTCCTCCCCAACATGATCGCGGGGATTTTCTCTGTCGAGCTCGCTCCCTTTGAGTTCGAAAAATGAGCGGGACTTGACTCCGCCAGATGGAGTCACTTATGAACCTTCACGGGTTCCAAGGCTGAATATGGAATTCGGCGGCTCCCATCGGCGTGGCTGCTCTTCATCACAGTCTTACGCAAAATGAATTGCCTATGGAAGCAGAAACGGCGGAGACCTTCCGTCACCGCTTCTTCAAGGCGGAGACGATTTCCCCAAAGGATTTCAGCGGCGGTTGGGTACATTCATCGGTAGCAGCAGTCCTTGGTGGCATAGAATCAGAGTTAAGTTCAGCGGAGAATTACGATCTCGGGATACGGAGCTGTTGGAGCCATCGAGCCACCGGCCACGGCATTAAGATTCCACGCTCCTCAGTTTCAAAGCGTCTTTGAGCTCTCTTGTCGGATAAGCGGTACCTTCTATACACCCAACGGGAGTTAGGGTTGGCTGCGAGATGCCGCGAGGTATGGATGCTGCAGATGGGGAGTTCCCATATGAAGAGTACATTCCCGGTCAAATGGAGCTCGACCATCTCTCCACCCATTCCCTCAAGTGGTGGAAACCCTATGGGAGCTCGCCACTACCACATTTAATGCGGACACTCTGGTGCATGGACCACAAAGGCGACAAGAAGAGGAATCAGGGATCGATACAAGGTGGGCGGACTACATTTCCCATGCGAGAAGAGGGAAGGGCCCATTCTCCGCTGGTGCGTGTGTGTGGAGCGATCCGTTCGGTCACGAGGATGGCGAATCGGAGACTATCGATCCGCGGCGAAGGGATTCGGTGGGGACTACTTTTGCGTCCTACCACCATCGGCGGGGACTCGATCTCATCCAAGGCCACCTGGCGGCTGTTGATATTGTGGTTGAAGAGTGCGTGGTGCCCGCGCTTTTCGTTGGCGATCGGTGGATGTCGTCTATCCGGCGTCCGGCTAGCCTATGGGGCGATTCTATGCAATTATGCGGCCATGGCGGCTTGCATCTGTGAGTGGACTCGGGGTTGTCGGCACAATTCATGTCTCCTTTGTTGAAGTGGACGAGGAGAGGAGATCGCCAAGACCCCCAACCCTCGGATCGACTTGCCATACACATACCGATGGCATGGTTGGTGTTGCCTTGCAGTGCTTGATGAGTGCACCGGCGCCGAGGCGGGGCCGTCCCATTCCTCGGCTCGAGACTTGTTCACGGAAGTTCGGGATGTTGTGGAAATGAGGAAGGCGCTCTTCTTTGGCAACTTCGACTTCTTCGGTGTTTCCCCTATTTCGAGGCGGGGGGCCCGCGGCGAGTCTCTCGGGATGGTTCCTCACGGATCGGCACACCCTCTTAGCCCTTGGTGGCTTGGTGTTGGTCAATATCTGACGGCTACCATCTCGCCGTGCGAATTCGGTCATGCCTCTTGGAACCCTACCTTCCTAGCCGTTCTGGCGCCAATTTGGATCTGACCAGCTCTATGTTGGGAATATCAACCCTCGGCTAAAATTGAAGGGGTGGTGGTAGCGGGTGGTTTTGGGCATGGCTGGTTGTCTTGGTGTCGCTTGGCTGCCAGGGACCGAGTTCTTTGCCACTCGTTCACCTCGTGATGGTATCGAGGCGTAGTACTTCCCAGGAGGTTCGACCTATATACCTCGTGTTTGACCCGGCGCGCAGCCGTCGAAAGGGCTCTCGGACACCTCGGCCGGAGAGCGCCACCATATTGAGGAGGGCGGCGTACCTCGGAGGGAGGAAGTTAGAGACTCACGGTGAGGGATCAAGCACTTCCGACCGAGGAGTCCTCCGGAGCTAGGCTGGGACATGGGCTTTCACGGAGGTTTGGGTGATGACTTCATGTTGTCCTTCCACACTCCCTCACGACCCCCACTCGTCCTTGGTTGTGGCAGGCGGGGTCCCTCAAGAACTGTTAGGGCCGAGAGCGCTTGGAGGCTAGGGATGCTATTGTCGATTGGATTGCGGATGCAATTTCCACCCCCACTCCTTCACCTTAGCCCGGCGTCGAGGAGGAGGGTAAAAGTTCTGGCGAGAGGGTGGCCAAGAGGGTCCGCCACTAAGAGGTTTCTCCTTCTATTGGGCTTGCTGTAACCACATCGGGGGTCTTGGTGGTGGCAGCGAGCAGCAGCGTTGACCCGGGCGTCCTTGCTTCAGGAGAGGTATCGTTCTTAGGTCCCTCTTTTGTTTGATAAATGCATGTGATTAACTGGGCTTTCCCTTTTTTTTTTTAGGGTACGGCCACGTTCAAGTCTCTGGAGGATGAAGAAGGACAGCCGGATCACGAAGTGGTCTCATCGAGAGGAGGTTGGAGGAAACTGCGCTGCCTTAGGTGAGAGCAAGCCCAGTGATATTTCCAGAAGAGAGGCGGCTATTCAAGATGGCCTTCGCTCGAGGAGGCGCTGTGGTGAGGTCGCCCAGTGGAGGCTCCGGAGAGGTGTCGACTCTCATAGGTGTCACGACCCGACCCTCTGTCCCGGCTCATTCGGAGGATATTCCTCTCTCCCTCTCTGCTTCGTCTCAGCGGAAACTTGTGGAGGCTACGATCAAGGATTTTGAGACCCTTCTTAGTGATAAGCGTCAAAGCGGTATTGGATGGAGCTGCTCTTTTGGTGAGCTCAAACCCATGCTTCAAATGTACCCGGCAACCTAAGTACTTTGTGGTAGCGGATCTGCTTAGCCATTCAGCGGCGGCAGCATCGTGAGAAAGAGGCGTAGAAGAGTTAATTGCTCTTCGCTTCTAAGAATCTCTTGGTTGGCCTCTGAGCGTGTGCAATCCATCCACGGAAGGGCGGCGGTTCTTGGACGAGACCATGGCCGCGAAAGGCTGGTGGCGAGAAGTGGAGCAGTTTCCGCCGGCAAAAGATGGAAGAGGCCGAAGGCCCTCGCCTTCTGGCGGACACGACAAATCCATATCGGGCGAGACCATTGCGAGGCTACGAGCCTTTCTAGCATTGAGCCATTTCGTGGCGGGCTTTGGAAAGGCTGGAGGAGCTCGAGGGCTGACAATTGGTTATTGCCGATTTCGAGGAGAAAAGCAGGTCTTAGAGAAGACAAGAAGTGAGCTTCACAATGCGTCCGCTCACGAAGAGAACATCCGCCAAAAGGTCCTCACTACCCCGAGGAGGAGCACGGGGAGGCGGTTGGGATCGAGTCGCGACTTAAGAGATTTTGACCTCCGTTTGGCGTACCTCCCTCTTTTGTAATCGTCCCTTTCTTTTATTATAAATGAAGCGGACTCCTTTTCTTTGCGTTATTGATTGTTTCATCTCGGGTGACTTGTACACGTGGTCTTTATCCTCACAGTGCAGTGACCCCTAGGTTTTAGCAAACCCTCGCCTATTAACGGATTTGATTTGCCTTTACCGACACCGCTTGAATCGGCTAACCATACTATTCCCCTCGATTATGATGAGTTGTCGAGAAGTTTCTTTTAGACTCAATGCTAAAATTTCATCTCTACCCTTACGTATGAGGTGTTGGGTTAATTACAAGCTGTTAAGTCGTAATCGAGGTTGGTAGTGTTCTTGATTACAGCGGCTCGGAATCGACCGGTCACTTTCAGAGTGGTAGGGATGAGTGTCGAAGGGCACATCACTTGGTAGGCCAATGTCGGCGAACAGCGCCATTAGAGGCGGCGGACAATCAAATCGTCGGGGGCGTGTGAGTGTGGCGATTGATTGATATAGTAGCTCATCGCATGGTAGGCTACTATCCTTGATCATTCTAATAGAATTAGAATGTGCGAAAGGATCAAGCCGTTGATGTGATGTGAATGTGCTGATCTAACTATCGAGGTACTCATTAACATGATAGTTTGAGGACCCACCATCCTATTGGCGAGGATTGGAGGAATTTGTCGGAGAGGTTTAGTGTTAACATGGTGGAGTTAGTTGCGATCACGGGCAACTTTGAGGACCCACCATCCTATTGGCGAGGATTGGAGGGAATTTTGGAAGGGCGGTTTATACTTTCGTGTACTTGCCAGTTTGGTAGTTGCGGGAAGACTATGGGTAGTACTTCTTCGTGAATTTCCCGCTGATGGGCATCATGATCTTATCGCGATCCGGCTTGACAAGGCGATAGGCTCCATTGAATAGGCTGTTTCTATCACAAGCGGACCTTCCACTTGGTGGAACTTTCCTTTCTTCTTAGAGTTGAGGATCATTGGTGGCGGACGGCTAAGACTAACTTCGCCCTTACGGAAAGACGGTGTCGACCCTTTTGCGAAGGTTTTAGAGATCCGGCTTGGTAAAACTCGATGTGTTGTTGAGCTTTAAGCGGTTCTCGTCCGCGCCTCTAGCTCCGCTTAAGGCGGCGATGATTTTCTTCACTCGTCATCCCGCCCTTGGCCGAGCGACGTAGGGCGGGATCTGAATCTCAAGTGGTGAATGCGGCCGCAACCGTATACTAATGAGTATGGTGTTATGCGGTGGGAGTATGGTGTGAGTGCGATCGCCCATAAGCTTTCGAGCTTTTCATCCCGGCGCTTGCTATGGGATGTTAACTAGATTAGGATCTTGATGATCGCCTTGTTGAAGGCTTCGGCTAACCCGTTGGCTGATGGGTTATAGGCTGTGGATGGCGAGGTTACGTATTACGAACTTGTCCGCAGTCGGAGTGAGCAGCGAGACTAACGACTGCGGTCCGTTGTCATGGATGATGCGCTGGGGGCGCGTGCCGGTATATGATATGGTGCCCGATGAACCCTATCGCGCTCTGGTCTTGACTTCGCCAATGGTACGCCCGGCACTTGGAAAAGTAGTCGGTTATTGCGGGGATAAAGCAATGCCCTTTCGCGATGGCGGCTATTGGTCGACAATATCCATGCCCCATGTCTCGAATGGCCCGAGGTCGGCTGTCCGGATGCAAATCTTACGTCGGTTTGCCGGTATGTAATTAAGCGTGGATTTGGCAGCGTGGCAGCGTTGGCATAGGCAGCGGCGTCACTAATCATCTTGGGCGGTAATAGCCCATTCTTAGTGGCGATCCCAAAGCTTGGGTCGGTTGGTGTCTTGCCGAGTACCATCATGGGCTTCTGTAGGGCCTCAGGTGCTTCCGTCGGTCGCGAGGCATCGGGCGACATGCCGTCGTATGACCGCCGATACAATGTTTTGTCGTCGAATCGAAGTAAAACCTCGAGGCGTCTGCGGAGAGAATCCGTTCCAGGCGTCCTCGGGTAGCACCGTAAGGACATAGTCAATGATTGGGAAGCGCCGATCTTTTGGCTCGGTTGGTTCGTGCCACGAGTCGTGTTCACTTCTGGAGTGGATTACGGTCCGGAAGAGCCGTCGGCTTACAGCGGTGACGTCTTTGGCTCGTTCTAGCGGTTGAGCCAAGTTAGGCGCCAATGAAGCCAAAGCATCTGCGTCGTGTTCTTGGAGCAATGCGTGCTTTCGATCGCGCGTCAAATGATTTGGCTATTTCGATGGCAGCTTCGGTGGCATGGAATGAGATCATCATTCCTAACTTCATACTCTCCGTCATCTGTCGGCGATGGTAGAATCGCCATAAGCCTCGAGGTGCTTCACCCCAAGTCTTTGGCGAGGTTGAGTCAATGAGCATCGCATTGTACT
Source organism: Asparagus setaceus (assembly GCA_012295165.1). Classification (NCBI taxonomy): domain Eukaryota; kingdom Viridiplantae; phylum Streptophyta; class Magnoliopsida; order Asparagales; family Asparagaceae; genus Asparagus; species Asparagus setaceus. Next base: position 29,365,653 of record CM022709.1, on the reverse strand, counting down.
CGGCCGTTGTTGGAAACGGCTCCGTTAGAGAAGAAGGCACGGGGTATCACGCATTGGCTGCGGGGAGATCAAGACTACTCCCACACCGCCGCGATAGCCCGGTCAGTCCGACCAGAGAGCCGGTCGTAGTAGAGCGTAATTCCCTTCGTGAAGTCGGTTGACCTCATGGGTTTCATCCGCATGTCTTCAATAATTTCGTGTTTGATCCGACGGGTGGTGGCCATGAGATGTAAATGGCTGCCCTTTGGCCATTTACGCGGCATGAAATGGATGTCGTCTTGAGACAACAAAGCCCTTCGCTGGCCAATTTAGGGATCGGGTTGTGTCATGAAGACTCTGATAGAGTTCATCTTTGAGATGACATGAATAGTCGGCCCGGCGAGGTGAGTGCATTTTGAATTGCGAATACCGGGCTAGGCATTCCTTTTCGATCATGGGGTACCCGTTCGGCTCCTTGCAAGGTCCTACTCGAGGTAATGCGCCTTGCTGTGACGGCGTCGTCATTTTGTGCTAAGAGGGCTGCCAAAGAGTGTTCGTGGCTTCGCACATACATGAGGAGCGGCTTGCGATTAGGGGCAGCGCCCGATGCCGGTGGGTTGAAAGATAGCAGCAGATTTCCTCAAGCGCTTCGGCAAGATTCATCAGCGTGGCGACACCTTCTTCATCAATTTGGAGAAAGAGCGCAGAGATTTGCGATGAACCGGGGATATCGTAAAGCGTCCTTGCAATCCCTCAATTCCTTGAGATTCACGGGTGGTTGGAGTTCTTGGATGGCTTCCGGACTTTTTGAGTCGACATAAACCCCGCCGTCGTGGCGACAAAACCAAAACACCGCTGGACATCCTAAGAATGATTTTGTGGGGTTCATTTTCAGTTGGTGTTTCGCATGATGTCGAACACCGTCCTCGGTCGCCAAGGTGATCGCCTTTATCCGCGCTCTTCGACCAAGTCATCTTAGCATTCGACCGAGTCTTTCTCGGATGGTCTTGGAAAATGGTGCTCATGGGCGTTGATAGATTGGCGCCCGCATTCTTGAGACCAAATGGCATAGCGTGTAGCGATATATCCCATCAGTTGAGCGAGTATGTTTCTCATCTTTAGGTGCATTTTGATTTGGTTGTACCCAAAAGCCGCCCATGAATGACATCCTTCGGCCGCCGCGTGTTGTCGATGATGACATCCGTGATGGGCAATGGAAACTTCGTCTTTAGGGCAAAGCGGCATTGAGAGTCCCTATAGTCGGCCTTGAGTCCTAATTGTGCCATTTTTCTTTAGAACTGGGACGATGTTGGACACCCAATCTGGGTGTTGTTCCTCCCTGATGAAGCCCGCCTTTATGAGCCTTTTTACTTCCGCCACAATTGCTTCCATAATCTGCGGGCGAAACCGTCTTTCTTCTTTGCTTCCGCGGGTTTGGCCTCGGATTGATGTCAAGGCGATGCATGGCGACACAGGAGATCAAGGCGGGCAAATCTTCATAATTCGGTGAAGACATCGATGTATTCCTTGACAAGAGATATGAGCTCTTCCTCTCTTGGGGAAGTAAGCTAAGCGTGATAAATATGGGTTTGGGGTTGGCCTCCTCTCCCATGTCCGCAGGAGAATTTTATCTTGATTGGGCGGTTCTCGGCCCTTTCAGCGTCCGCTCCATTGGGCGTTGGCGTGGCGATCCCATGCTTTGTCATGAAGCGGATTTGCTCTTCTACTTGGACCTCAGCGGTATCAGCCGTAGTCATGTTGGTAGTGAGGCTTGTAAACAGTCCCGACCACGACATCGAATCCCAGGCTGAGGAGGTAGATGATTGATCTCGGCGAGCTTCAGCGGATATCGTCCAAGTGGCGGTAACATTACGAAGAGGAGGAGACATAACCCTCTTCGCGTTACGCGTGTGTCGTCGGGCTTCCCTTTGGCACCAGCGAGTTTGGGTGAGTCTTCACGCCTGCGGGTAGTTCAAGCCTTCTTTACGGGCGAAGGCGTAACCCATGCCTTCCATCATGCCTGCGTTACGGCGTAGTATATGAGCTGGCGGGTCAGGTTCATCGTCCTCAGTAGGTCCCACATGCATCGTGGACATGTCAACCCTTCCAAAGATGATCTCTTGTTGATGATCTCCCGGTAGTGCGACAAAGGCGGCTCGTGAAGACTCGATCATCGGCTTGTCGAGGCATTATCTTTGAACCTGCGAGGCAAATCGGGGTCAATTATTGGTCAGCCACGAAACCAGGTTGTTGCATTCAGAGTTAGCTTAGAACTAGGCGAGGTAACCAAATTGGGAGTTTCATTAAGGGTGAGCTTGCTTGGCTCATCGGAATTGGTGATAACAAGGCCTCATGACCCGATTACAATGGGTTCAATGTCATAAGGACAAGACCCTCGTTGTCTTCGGACTCATGATCGACCTCATTACGCTATCAGGGTCTTGATCGGCACCTTACGACGACTCTCGGTCTTGGTAGAGCAAAGAGTCGGTGAAGTAATTCTCCACCCCTTTGAAGAGCGCTTATCGGCAAATCACGGTCTTGACGACCGTTATCATCCACGTACTTTAGGCATTGGTGCAAAGTAGGCGGGCGATCACGGTTGTTGTGAATCCGCGATTATTGCGGACATATTGTAAGATGGTTTAGCGTGGATGGCGTAGCGAGTTACTTAGTCCTCATCTTTGCCTAGCGGCATTTGGCGGATCTTTCCAGCGGCAGCGTCCGTGGCGTTGAAGCCAAAGATAGTGGTGGTCGCCGAGATAACCGCTTCGAGGTATCCCTAGGGACTTGATGAGCGCCAAGGAATAATGCTCAAAGCCGATCCGGGTCCACTGGATTCTATCCACCTTGGAGGAAAGCGTACCACAATGAAGTAAAGAGCTGTCATGAGGCGTGCTATTGATGAGCTTGTCATGCGGGGTGAAGGTGATCTGAGGGGATCATTGCGGGACACTGGCGACTGCGGACAACTTTTCTCCGATCTCTTCCTCGGGGGCCGGTGGAAAGAATGTGTGGTAAAACTTCGAAGTTGGCCAAAGCCTCTCGCAGAGCCTCCCGGTTGACCTTGATAGGCGGGGCTCATTACAATGTGATCCTTCTTTGGGATGTTTGCTAGCTAGCGAGCATTAAGCCAGGAAGAGGCGGGTTGCTTGAGCTTGGTTTGTCGGCATTCTCGAGTGATGTTCTGGGTTGTTTCATCGGGTCATGTGGCCAGTGGGATAATTCTTTAGCGAAATCTTTTCCCGCTCTTGTGGCCAGAATGCTTGCGCCTCTTCCTCGGGAATCGGTGAGGGTTGCTATCCTTGATTCCATCGAATTGCCGAGATGACATTGCGGGGGTTTGCCTCTCGTTTGCCCATACGTGGCAGGCTCGGAAATCCCTTTCGTCCTTGAGGAGGTCGGGGTGAACCCACATGACTTGTCACGATGGTAGGGTGCTGTGATACCAAGCCCTTTCTGGCGATTGAGGGTCGGTGTTAATGATCCTCGGCTGCTTTAGGGAATGGTATGATACCTGCCGGTCGCGTGGAATTGCGGGGGCGGCGGTTCAAATCTTAAGGTGACCATGTTAGGTGGTCACATTCTTTTGGACTTTTCCTTCTTCAACACACCCCGCCTCAAAGGCACGGAGTTTGTCCTTGAGGATGTAACACTTGGCGTTGGGTGGCCAAACGAATCGGTGGAGCGCCAATAGTTTGGGTCATCTGTCTTGCCCACTTCTTGAGGTCTTGCGGCCTCAGGAAGCTTGATCTATTGCCCAGAGTGTGTCAAAGGTGGGCACTACCCGGTCTTCCTTGAAATCGTTATTGCCTGCAGAGGCCCGGCTGACTTGGATTTCGATGTTGCGGCGTCTTGGGGCGGACTAGGTCGGACCATGATTTCCTTTCCCTTGGGCCGAGGGCGGTTCACGGTGAGTCGGTTGAAGTTCCCTTTTATGCTGGGGATCTTCGGCTTCGGTAGCTTGATCATGTTTTCCACTTGTTCACCTTGGCGTTACCAACTCCTTCCGGTCACGGTTTCCACGGCAGAGTCGAGATAAGATGCCAATCAGCGAGATTACAGTGGCACATCTCGATTAGGGTAATATCGACTACACGCTCCGGCAATGCGGCGATCGATTTCGAACCTTTTCACAAATTCCTTGTGCCTCTGTTTCCTTCGCTTCACCGTGATTAGGAGTCGCCATTGAAACTTCGATTAAGTCGTCGAAGAAGCGGGTCAAACGATTTCTCTAAATCAGCCCATGATTTGATAAGCGTGCTTTCGAGTTTGCGGAACCATTCAAAGGCTACCCTTCGAGTGCCAATGAACAACCGGCGTGAGGATGGGATCATTTCAGTAAGAAATCATGCGGGCGAGGAAGTAGTAAATGTGTTGGGAGGAGATCCTTTCAGTGGCTGGAGTCAACCCCATAGGCTTGAATTTTCTTTGGATAAGGGTATCCCGCTCTCTTTGGATAAGGTGGGCTACCCCGGCTCGTTCATGTTTCTCTGGAGCTTAGTCGGTGATTACGAGCTTCGTCAAACCTTTTATCACGAGGTATCTTTGCCCGGTGGGAGGCTTTCTGAAGATCACGGAGTAGCGGGAGGGTGACTTATGCCCCTCCTCTTCATCATTTGCGTGAGGAGTGAGGTCTGGCTCTTGATTCCTCAGACCCCTCTGGCGATTTGCGAGGCTTCTTTTCTTCTTTTCGCGGTAGTTGTCCCATTATCTCTTTCATAGAGTCGATGGGCTGTTGCGAGATCCGGCTTCTTTGCTCCTCGAACCTTTTAGTCCACTTTCGTCCGAGCCTCGGTCATGTGCACTCTCGTGTCTACGAAGTAAGCGAGCTTGGCGTTTGAGGCGTCGCCTCTCTGAACAAGCCTCTTCCTCCTAAATCGCGGATGGGTTTAACGTGGCGGCGTAGTCAAATGGGATGGGCACGGTTTGGAGGCAGCGTGTCTTGGTAGAGCGCCTTCGTCCGATTGGGAGGCCTCTCATTAAAGCAAACTCGAGGATCCGAAGAATCCAGAGTATCTAGCTTTATCCTTCCTGTCATGTTGGCGGAGGCAATTTGTAGCTTCGGGCCCACTAATGGCCCGTTTCTTTCGGCAGTTGTGCCTTTGGCGAAGAGCCTTACTCTCGGTGTGGTTGAAAAGCCTTTCCCATCTTGATGGTTTCGGCGTGCAGCGGCGGTCGGCGGAACACGCGGATAAGCTTTCGCGGTGGCGAGGTTCGCCTCTTAGTCGCTGGCTTGTGATCGGATGGTCTCGAGGTCTCCGGTGGGTTGGAGATGGCAACCCTCGGTATCGGAGGGATCATCGGCGCGGGTGCGGCGAGTTCAAAGGACTTTCGGCGAGAGCATGTAGGAGCCCCAAATGTGGGATTGGCGGTCTTGACTGCCGGTGAATATCCGCTCTGGCGAGACTCATACTCTGGCGAAATTTTGTCTATCTGGCGCCCTTGTCGTCTGGCGCTTTGGTGGAGGCTTGATTGGCGGGCTCGCTGATTGGCGGGCTCGCTGAATGAGAACTTTGTTTGGAGAAAGTACACAAATTTGCCTCTTTTGGGGTCTTGCCACGAGACTTCGCTACTTGTGAGGGACTCGCTGATTTAGAACCCGCGGGATCGCTGATTCTTCGTCTCGGCTTGATTTTCCTCGAGTCAGAATAGTAGCTTCGTGTCGGCCCGGGGAAATGGAGCGATCGCTTCTCGGCGTGCAATGGTTTGTCGTCGTGCGCTGCACAGCCCTCTTGGAGAGGGGTAAGTCTGTGTTGGCGGTGAGGGTGTGATCTGTATTTGGTGAATCGTCCTCCCTTGCCTTGGTGAGTGGGCTGCGTGGCAACCAACAAGAGTTTGCTTTCGGCACTCTTGGCCATGGGTTGTGCCCAGGTTTGGGAGATAGAACCCTTGCGGAGATTAGGCCCGAACACTTGGTAGCGACTACCGGCGGCTCGGCGTTGGGTTGCCGTACAACCTACTTGACAGCGTCGGAGGTCCTACCGCTGAAGGGGCGAAGACAAAGTACTCTTCATACCTAGCTAGTCGAACTCAATCACGGGGACTCAGCTGTTGTCCCTTCAGCGATGTCGTCAGTGCGCCACCACCGTCTCCGTTGAGGAAAGCGATTTCTCCCGTAGTGCAGCCATCTTACGTTTGGTGTAAAATCTCCTCCGGTTGTATTGTTTGTATTGCTTATTTACAAATCAAGAATTGGCTTTACAACGGCGAAGGAAGGCTCTTCTTGTTGCGTGGGTTCGTTGGTAGCGGTAGGGCGCCCTCCCTCGATGCTTTCGAATCGAGTTTGCTTCCCTTGGACGTCCGTCGGCGTCGGCGGTTGGGCCGGTCTTGATAGAAGCTCGGCGTGGTTGAGTTGGTTCTACCGAACTTGCTTGGGCGGGGACTACTATCTGAGGTTTGCAAGAGCTCGAGAGCCTCAAATCGAGGGTTGAGATGGAGTCTACTTCAACAATCAAGCCTTAGCTCGGAACTGAGTTGAGGAGCAAAGAAATTCTTACGCTTGCTCTTTCTTCTCGTGGTGGTTTCTTACAACGATTACCAGCCCTCTCTTGTGTGTGGAGATGGTGGCTTATAAATAGGTAAGGAGAGTGGCCATTTCCACGATTTGTGGGATATGACCCGGCTTGAGTTAAGAGTACCATACTCTTCTCTAGCGTAGGATGTGACCAGCATGAGGTAATGAAGACCATGCCTTATCATAACCCAAGATGTGCGAGTGGAGTAGCGAGCTGTCGAGTGCTCGAGCGAGCTTCTGGCCGAGTTCAGCCGAGAGCGAGCAGGTCAATGGCCTCTTATAGCGCGTGCTTTCGGTTAAGTAAGCGTGGCCTTGTGATTGAACTTGCATAAGCGAGTTCTCTATCGGCGGGCTTTGAAAAGCAAGCTGGTCTTCCCCTCGACTTGCGGGATGTGACCACTAATAGGTGGCGCCATGCCCTCTAGCTGCGGGATGTGACGCTATAGGGGTGATGAGCCTTGTCTCATCATCACCCGTGGCGATGAAAGTGGGTGGGCCCGCTTCTCTAAGCGCCATTAGCCTGCGTTCAATCGAGCGGCGGGCTGACAAGTTGTTCTTGTTCATGCGAGCTTCTTTGAACAAGCGGAGGTCAACTGGTGGACCCCGAGGTAATGAGTTGGCTGTCGTTGTGCTTTGAAACCCCTTGCGGCGTGCTTGCGCCAGACGGGAGTTGGCCCGATGGCGGCGTTGGACTCATGTGGGCGAGCTCATCGCGTGGGGCAACCTCGTCAAACCTGTGGAGCCTGCGTAAACCACTATTGTGAAGAGCCTCGTCAAACCCGCGATAGGCGAGCACCGTCGAATGAGGAGCTTATTTCGGCGAACCTCGTCAAACTACGTAGGTGGCGAGTCACCACGAATGAGGACCCGGCGCTTTCGTGAACCTCGTCAAACTCTTGTTGTGGGCGAGCCTCGTGTGGGCGGCGGTATGAAGCTCTTCGGTAGTTCTTGGTAGGAGGCGACCTGGTGAGTTTGCTAAGCGCTCTTAGGCTGCGGCGAGCTCTTGAAAGCATCGACCGCGGTGACTTCGTTAGGCCAGCGGTTTTAGGCAAACTTCGCCCGATAAGCTATTGGGCTCGTCGCGAAGACTCCTCTCTTTGGCTTGGCGGGGTTGGCAATTTTCCCGCCTACATGGTGTCGTGCATTGTTTGATGAGGTGCTTTGACCCGGCAATTGGAAGTCCACGGCGAAACGCGTTGGTATGAGCAAGAAGGCGAGATGAAGTTCAGCACTCTATAGTGAGGGTCTTTTAGGTGGTGTTCATTGGTATTTGGGGACTTCCCAGAGGCATCATTGGGAAGTAATTGGTATTTGGTTTCCTTTGTTAGTACTGTTCTAGGCATTTGTGGGTTTACCAAGTCCCGTTGGGTTGAAGTCCTAATAGTCAATAACAAGTTGAAGAAGTGTATTGGTAGAAAGGGAATCGTCGTTCGGTTGTGGTAGGAATTCTTTTACGCATTTGTCTGAAACTCATGGCGGTTGGAGACACTACATTGGAAAGGAAACATTAGGCGACGAGATGAGATGATAAATTTGGTGGGTCGTTCCTTTACGGAGGAGGCGTTTGATGTCGAGCATTGGCTTTGGTATTGAGACCCGACATATTTGGGTCATCTTAGTCATAGGTGCGTCATTGCTGCGTTTGGGGATTTTGGATGCGGTGGAGGCTGCTTGATTTTGGGTTCGCGTCGGATGTTTGGTTGCCCAACATTTGGTCACATCGAGGATGTGAGATTTGATCCGATGCACATTGAATTGAGAGGTTCGGAGACTCGATTTTGTTCTGGCAGGTATGTCATTTTTAACTCGTGGTGGAAGTGGTGACAAATCGTTGGGACATCATGGCGGTGAAGGGTGATGCTACTTCACGTTGGGTGGAGATTCCTCCGTTCTCGAATCACTTGCATCGTTTGGAATTCAGTTGACACAAATTAGGGATCATGTTGTTGTGGATCACGGATGATGAGTTGGTTGATTCGAATCGACTGATGGACATAGTTTGGATTGGTTATGGCCGTTGGTTCACCTCGAGGTGGAAGTTTGGTTTGTTTCACTTTGGGGCCATTGGGAAAGCTATCGGCCTTGAATTTGATCATGATATTGGAGAAGGGTTGCAAACTCTTCTAGTTGATTGAAGGCCTTTGGAGGCTATTTGGTGAACTACGTGAAGGCTTGATTCCTTGGCCAAGAGGATCGATGGCGGTCGGTTATGATCGCGACCGATTTGGTGAGTTGATACCATGTTTGGAGAATGGTGGCGTTCTCATTTGGGTCTCGACTTGTTGTGGATTGAGTCTGTTTTTCGTGAATGATTCGCCGTCTGGACACAACAAGTGAGGCGTTTGTTTGGTATTGGTGTCGACTCGGTTTGTGGTGGTGTTGACTCGGTTAAATTATTAGTGTCGGCTCGGTTTGAGAAACATTAGCGAGTGGAGAATTGTTGGAAACATGCACCAAAACATGCACAAGGTAGATTTGGGTTTAGTAGTGCGACTACTACGTGTTGTGATGCGACTACTCTGTAGTCGGCAGAAAGTGCTTGCTTTCGGTTTTGAGCCTTAGTGTCGACTACTCGGTAGTATGTCGACTACTAAGAGGCGGATTGAGAATCTGGGTCTGTTTGGGTTTGGTTTTAAACCCGTTTCGTTTTGAGTTTATATATAACCCTAAACATGATTAATTAGGTAGGGAACTTCGTTTTGGGCGACCTTTGAGAGATGTGCATCTTTGTGAGGAGATTTGGTGAGAGATTTGAGAGCTTTGTTCTAGGATTTTGTGGTGAGAATTTGTAACCCTAGTTTGTATTCTCTATCTCTATTAGTAAAATCCCCTCCTTGCTCAGTGGGCGTAGGCAACTTGCGAACCACGTAAAATTTATTGTCTTCTTGATTTGTGTGATTTGTAATAGCTTATTTAGGTTCCCTCGGAGTCGGTCCTAGAGGCGATGAGAGGAAGAGTAAATATCCACTTTGTTGAGATATTTGCTTGATTCTTATTTTCTTGGTAAGGCGGAATTCTTATTGTGATCTAGCTCTCTTGTTGTGGCTATTGTTGTGTGAGGTCTTTGCTTGAAATTTTACTTCGCCAACAAATACATCTTTGTATAAAGCTTTTGATATTGTTGTTGCACTATCACAATAATTAAACAGATATATTTGGTACAAATTTGGACCAAATAGGTATATAATTTGTAATTATTTTGATTTTAATCAGTTTAATGAATTTACCTTTGTTGTGTAAATGTGTGCATATGATTTACCATTGCTAGAATTAATATAAAACTATAATCCTCGACCATCACCATAACTTTAGAGTTGTGCTATAATAGTTAGAGGGACTACCATCACCATAACTAGAGTTGTCTTTGTAATAGTTAGAGGGACTTCTTTAGAAGCGTCTAACAATAGAACTCAAAATCTCCAAAAGATCGGCAAACCGGTAAAAATTCCCAATGGTTAGTTTGTTGGGAATGTTTAGATATAGGTATGCGTGAAAACATCGTGAGTGAGTCTCAAGGCGGATCCACATAGAAGTGGTGTCACGTGACACCACTTCCCTCAGTGTTAAGCAACGAGAAAAGTTTAGTTGATGGGTTCAATTAATTAAGTTAGCGAGAGAGCCAAGGGAAGAAGAAAATGAAAGATGAACACCGGTTATTTTTGGCTTTTGCTAAGGATGATGACAACTACTTTGCTATTCTCTTTAAGGCTTTTTACCGGTGGATGTTCTTTGCTTTGGAAGGGTTGAACTTGAATTTAGAGATAATTTATTTTGGATGGATATAAATATTTGTGGAGGGAAAACTTTAGGCCATGGCTTAAATAAAATAAATAATTATACGCTTTGTTGCTAGATTAGGTTCACTCTATTCTAAAATTAATTCAATGTAATCAAATATCTTATAGAAAATCTTAAAAGATAAAGTTAACTTTGAGTTCCAATCAATTCTATCTACTTTTATCTACACCATATAATATTTGAACATGTCATCAGAGATTCTTTATAAATTAAGAACCTTATGGGTTGAAGTTACTAGGGTGACAATTATCACGGATGATTGTTTGATATCATATTGAGAATGATGAATTTGATAGTATCTTGAACTTTTTTTTCAAAATATGAAAACTCATTGGTAACCATGGTGACACCACTCTGCGAAGTGGATCATGCTTGGTGAGTCTAGTGACTCCCCAGCCGAGTTAGATTAAATTGTAATAAAGTTGAGGTTGTGCAAATAAGTATAGTTGAGGCCTTTTTGCATTTTTTCTTTCACCTTTCGTCAAAGAGTTTGTTGGCAGTTTGAGGTTAATCAATGTTTGAGCTGCAAAAATCGTATTTGATGGAATGTAACTGAAAGATTTAGCAAGTATACAGTCAATTAATCTCCACAACTCCAGCACAAAATACCAACCTCACTGTTTTGAGACCTAGTTGGAGTGGTGTGGTAGTAGTGGAGAGGTGAAGAAAGAAAAGATAAGAGCAAATAGTACTCTCAAGAAAAGGTTCTTCTTCTTTTTCTTTAGTCTCTTTTGATTAATTGATGAAGTGATGAAGCGTGAACGATGATCTGAACCTGGTAAGATGATTAAAATTAGGGTTTTGAAAATTTGAAGAATTTACAAAAAATAATTAGCTCCGGTGAGGACCTTGCCGCCGGGCTGGCCTAGTCGCTGGCAAGATTCCGCCATCGAGAGGTCACCTGATGGTCGAGAAAGGCGCAGGGGTAAGACTGAAGATGAGAAGAAAAAAGGAAAAATGACAAGAAGAAGAGGATCGGTACTGGGAGGAGGAAGAGGATGATTAAGAAAAGGAAAATCATTGTTAGACTCTTGAACTGTCTAATGTTTATTAGGACGTCCATTTCATTACCTAGAGCGTAATAATTGATGGGTTAATTTGCTTTGGGTTCCTGGAGCTCCAAACGATTATAAATAGGTCAAAACTGAGTAAGGTAAGGCTAAATTGGGTCTAGATATTTATCTATAATCCCCTAAGCTTGCCATAAATTTCTCATAGGTCCAAAATCATCTAAGAACTTCTATAAAATTATGATGAAATTGCTAAAATTAGCAATAACCCTACATAAACCATTATTATTGGTCTTAAATATTATTTGATCCTATTTGGACCTAGATTATGAAGTAATTAGTGTAAATATACATTAGTTGGGTACTAACCTTATAATTTTGTCTTATAGGGCTTTCTAGATGTCGGGGAATCAATTTGGGAGACTCAAATCGGTTTAGAGGTGAGTTCATTTTTCAGTAGTATTTTATAATTTAAATCACATGAGTATTAGATCGATTGATCTTGTGCTCGAGAGATAATTAATTTATTATTTTTATTTATATAAAATAAAATGTGATTTGACTTACACTGGTAACATATCCTAGTTATGTGATTTTGATTTTGTGTGACACATCAGAAGAAAATTTAATATAAAATATGTTAGATTTTTTTTTTTCTCATGCGATCTCAAATAAATGTAATATTGCTTTATACAAAAGCTATTGAGAAAGAATTATTTTGAATATGGTTCAAGCGGTTTGTGCGGTTCTAGAAATTTTCCATGACTTGGTATGTGAAACACATAAATAAAGTAAATTCCATAAATTGTTTTAATTGAGATGATACATTTTACACTCATCCATTTGATTGAAAGTATTTATGATTACGATAAGTGAAGTGCTTACGATTTAGCAAGTGATTCTCGATATTTTAAAACCCTCAAAAGCGTTTACTAGGGGCGTTTTGTTTGTGCTACAGTTGGTGAATGCACCTTTATTAGGCCATCTTGGGCATTGTCATGTTTAGAATAATCAACTAGAGAACTAATTAGTAGAAGAAGAATTTGATAATCTTTGCTTATCTTGAGTGGTTTGATAGGTTATCATGTATGAATTCTAGAATTACTATCTAATTGCTTGTTCTTTTCATGAATGGTAATTTTACTTGGATGATAATTTAATAGTTTATACATTCTTTAAGTGGTTTGATAGTTTATGTTTAATAAATCTAAAGTAAAATGTGATATAAAAAGAGAGTAGTTCATAAATTCTAATTGAAATTGGTGGATTTAACTCTAGATTTCTATCTTTTCTCTTAATTTCTTTCATATTTTACTTGCTTTGATTTTTCCTCTTTGTGATAGTTTTAGTCTTGATTATGTTCTTTTTCTAGTTTTCTTTATTTCTCCTCCTTGTTTTTTTTTATTTTGTTTGTCCACTCTCTTTCTCTCCTCTTGTTCTAGTTTTTTATTTGTAAATAATCATCCACTCTCTTTATCTCTTCACATTTTCACTCTTAATTGTCTATACACAACTCTAGAATCTAAATTAGAGTATTTCCTACACACCTTCCTTGTGGGATCAACATTGTCTTTACTACAACTTGATTGTGCACTTGCAATCTTGACACATATCAACTACACATTAAATTTTTGTGCCGTTCTGGGAGAATGTGCTTGTAATTAGAATTTTTCTATTTTAGTTCTTTGATTTGTGTGTTTTAGTGTTAAGGAACAACTTTGAAGGAGAAGGTTGAAGATTAAAGGGAATATTTTCTTGAAAAGGTAAGTTCTCTTTCTAGTATTTTCAATTCCACCATTTAGTTAGGCTTTTGATATTAGAGACAATTAGGAGCTAATAAAAATAAAAATATATTTCTTTTGTCGACCCTAATAAAATCTACCCTCCACTTAGATAATTACTAACAAGATAATAAATTCAAACAAGAGCTCTCTCTCTCTCTCCCACACATTTGTTTGTTTGTTTGTTGACCCTAATTAAAAAAAGAAAATATTTTCCTTTTTACATCGTTTGTAGTTGCTTTTAATTTTAAGGTTGCATTGCATATAGTTAGTAAGAATTCACCCAAGTGATTTAAGCATCTTGATTTGACACACACATGAAAATGCTCTTAGGGCAAAACACCTAATCAAGATAAGGTGAGGGATTTCATCACCTTTTCCTTAGCCCACAAATCACTAACTCCTCACTACACAAACCCAAACATTTTAAAACTTGTTAGACATTGGCCCCTAAGGACTTGTAACACAGTGAATTTTCGATCATTATTTTTCTAATATTTTGATGCATTATTTTTCTAGTATTATTTTTCTAATATTTTTCGATACTTATTGATATTAAATACTAAATGATATTTTAGATATTTGGATATTATATTAATCATATATATATAATGATAGAGGTTATTAATATTTAGTTGATAATATTATTAGATTTATCGTTACAAAAATTATCATGATTACGTATATAATATTTGATTTGTATTATTAATACATGATTGATGATATTAGTTCCCGATGTATAACCCTAACCCTAACCCTA
>CM022709.1:29175159-29351708 GCA_012295165.1 Asparagus setaceus | reverse complement strand
AGAGGGTATAGCGATCTATCCAAAGATAAAAATTAAACATAAAAAATATTCCTTCCTATTTGTAACCTCAACTAAGTAGATGGGTCTGTCTCATCTCATTGATATAAGTTGAGGGAGTTAATAGCCATTATGATGATTTGAAGAAGTTATAATAAAATATGAGTAGTTTGTAGGAGGAATATCTAAAAACCGTTATTTTATCTCATATCTTATAGCCACTAAAATTAAAAATATAGCTATATTTTATTTGGATTTAGATCCCTCAAATTAGGTGGTAATTAAATGCACAAGTTCTTCAAGACATATATTATCCAACTAGGAATGCAATTCCGTCTTGCATTAGGCTCCCTGATGTTAATGGAGCTAATTTTGAGCTTAGACCTCACAGCATAAACATACTTCCAATGTTCTTAGGAAATAAATCTGAAGATGCATACACTTTTATATTTGAGTTTGAGGAAGTTTTTCTTATGATTAAGATTAGAGAATTATCTCAGGATGTAATTAAGCTTAGATTTATTCTATTTGCTCTTAAGGATAAAGTCAAGAAATGGTCAGATAGCTTACCCACAAATTTTATCTCATCCTCGAATAAATTTATTACTATTTTCTGAAGAAAATTTTCCCAATTCATAAAATAATGGTTAGAAATAACATTTAGAATTTCATGATAGTCTCAGGGAAGCCATTCTGGAAGTATTTTGATACGTTTAAGGATCTTCTTATGTAATATCCTTACAATGATCTAGAAAAGTGGCGATTATACCAAATCATCTATGAAGAATTGGATTTTTCTTCAAAGACATCCTTAGAATCTATGTGTCAAGGAGATTTTATGAAGAAAAATACCGATGAAGCTTGGGAATTTTTAGAGAGATTATCTAAAAAATCATGCAGTGGGAACATTATGATGAAAGAGTTTTATCAATTCCTCTGACAAAATCTAGCGGTCTTTTCCTAGAGCCAAACATAGCCTTAGAAGTGAAGATGCCTATAATCCTACGTCGGTTAGAAGCCCTTGAAACCAAAGAACAAGCCCAGCTCAAATCAACCAAGTTTTTGCCCTAGGATGTCATTGATAATCACATTTTTATTATAATTTTACACCATTATTATCTAATTTATTTAAATAAAAATATCACTAATAACATATTTTTCTCTTAATTTGCAGGTTAATGAAGAATCAATAAATAAAAGCCAAAAAGAACTCAAATTTTCTCATTTTATACCTCTTATTGAAGCCCGAGATCAAGCCAAGCAATCTACACAAGTCAAAGAAACAAAGATCGAAAATGAAATAAAATCAAGTCAAAATCATATTCGAGATGATTAGTTGCAAAGAAACAGCGATATCTCCCAATCCGGAAGGCGGAATTTAACATATAATAAATAAAAATGGCCTATCTCGACATGATGAAGCCATCTGTCAAGTTTAATTTTTGATCCTAGTATCGATACTAATATCGATACAGGTATCGATATTGGTATCGATAGGGGTATCGATACCAGTTTTTTGTTATAATTTAAAGGCTGAAATTGATTAACTTGGGCATCAAGTTTAATCCAATGGTTGATATTGGTTGTAATACTGTAAAAATAGGGATAGAGGGTGAGAGCTTTGAGTGTGAAATATTTTGTAAAAACTCCATTTGGAGAGGATGGTTACTCTTAATTGAGAAGACCTTCCAAATTTATAACTTTTGTTACAATTATTAAAAAATATTTTCACCTCGTCATATTTTTTTTTCTCTTTGTTTGATCATGAAGATGAAGATGAGATGAAGATCAAGATCAAGATGAATGTTTGCTTTCACCTTGAGGCTAGAACCATCTTAGGATACAAATTTTCTTTGCTAATAAATTTTTCTTCTTATTTTCTTTTCTTGCTTATTTAATGCTTCAGAGAGTAGATTTATATTCATGTCTTTACTTTCATGTCTTTACTATTCTTGCATTTATTGCATTCATGTATTTACTTTCATGTCTTTACTTTCTTGCATTTATTTTATAGTTTAGATTTTATTTTCTTCAATTCACCTTGAGACTAAAACCCTCGAGGGAATTGCCCTTTTCTAAATGTGGAGCTAATATTTGTGGGAACTCTAGAAATTATTTGAAACTAGCTTTATATCCAACTTATTCACATAAGATTGAGATTAACTAAGTGGATCTATTCTAGATTCCTCATATCTTTAATTAATCCTCCATATTTTACCTTATAGATCTTTCTCTTTGTTCTTGTTTTTATTAGTTTGTTTTATTTTCCTTTTATTCACCTTGAGGCTAGAACCCTCTAGGGAATTGCTCTAAATGTGAAGCTAATATTTGTGGGAACTCTAAAATTATTTGAAACTAGCTTTATATCCTACTTATTCACATAAGATTGAGATTAGCTAAGTGGATCTATTCTAGATTCTTCATATCTTTTATTAATCCTTCATATTTTACTTTCTTGATCTTTCTCTTTATTCCTGTTTTTATTTGTTTGTTTTATTTTCATTTATCACCTTCTTTATTTTCCTTTATTTTATACATCATTCTTTCTCCTCACTCAAACTTGTTTTGTTTAGTTGCACATATTCACAACCACTCTTTATCTTTCCACTCTCATTCTCATTTTGTTTTTATTTGCACTTTATCACGACCACTCTCTTAATCTCCACAATCCATCACATTTCTTCTGTCACACTCTAATTGTCACACACACAACATAAGAATTAATTTTGATTAACTCTTACAACACCTTCCCTGGGATCAATAACTTTTACATTATATCTTGACAGCTTGTATACTTGCAACTTACGTCCATATTATTTACCTATCAAGTTTTTGGCGCCGTTGCCGGGGAGCGGTGCTTGTAATTAAGGTATTTTGGTTCTTTAACTTGTGTGTTTTCTTGTGAAGGAACCACTTGGAGCTTGAAGATTAAGAGTTGAAGATTGAAGATTGAAGAATTGCCTTCAAAGAGGCTAGGATGCTTTTGCGTGGGTAACTCTTCTTTCTAGTATTTTTAATTTCACCATTTTAGTTAGTTCTCACAATTAGAGACAATTAGGATTACAAAAAATAAAAAAATTATTGTTATTTTTGTCAACCATAATAAAATTCGCCCTCCATTTGGACATTTACTCACAAGATAATAAACTCAAATAATATCACCCTTTCTCACATTTGTTTGATTGCTAACCTTAATTAAAAAATAAAAGATTTTTTGCATTATTTTGTAGTTGCTTTTAATTTCTAGGATTGCATTACATATAATAGTAGGAATTCACCAAAGTGATTTATGATCTTGATTTGACACCACTTGAAAATATTTTTAAGGGCAAAACCCATTAATCAAGATAAGGTGAGGGATTTCATCACCCTTTTCTTAGCCCACAAATCACTAATTCCTCACTATACAAACCCAAGCCTTTTAAAACTCATTAGACGTTGGCCCCTAAGGATTCGAGCTCATTAAGGAACAAGAAATCCTTAAGTGAACCGTTCAAATTTACTTGAATTAGTTGGTGTTTAAGGCAAGGTTTAGGGTTAGTAAAGCGCCCCAAGGAACGAGGTACTTAATTAATCTTTGATCTCCCTCTAGTACTATCCTTACCGGCTAACAAACTGAGTAAACTTTGATTTTTTCACTAAAGGCGTTTTAGTTAGAGCGGTCTAGTTGAGTATAGGCTTAACCATAGAATTTCAAGTGATTGAGAAAGCGATTGTTTTATTTGTTTTATTTAGGTTTTCTCTTATCCTTCTCCATTTTCTCATTATCATTTAGAATTTTTTAAGTTTTCTTAAGTAAAAACTAACTTTTGTTTTTCTCGAGTTTTTAGTTAAATAAAAAATTTATAGAAAGAATTTGCTTTGGTGTATGCAAAGTTGGATTAGGGATAATACCAATCATTTAATTCATTTTGAACCAATTTTCAAGAAATGGCTAATCCTAATCCACCCGTTCTTCAATATGTGTGTTATCCAACTAGGAATGCAATCCCTTCTTGCATTAAACTCCCAGTCAATGGAACTAATTTTGAGCTTAGCCCACATTTCATAAACATGCTTCCAAATTTCTTAGGAGTATAATCAAGACGATATATTTTTATCACTTAATTTGAATAAGTTTGTCTCGTGATTAAGATGATGGACTTATCCGAAGATGCGACTAAGCTTAAATTCATTCCATTTGCTCTTAAGGATAAAGTCAAGAAATGGTATAGCTTACCCACAAATTTTATCTCATCCTCGAATAAATTTATTACTATTTTCCCAAGAAAATTTTCCCAATTCATAAAATAATGGTTAGAAATAACATTTAGAATTTCATGATAGTCTCGGGGAAGCCATTCGGAAGTATTTTGACAAATTTAAGGATCTTCTTATCCAATGTCCTCACCACGGTCTTGAGAAATGGCGATTATGCCAAATCATCTATGAAGAATTGGATTTTTCTTCAAAGACATCCTTAGAATCTATGTGTCAAGGAGATTTTATGAAGAAAAATACCGATGAAGCTTGGGAATTTTAGAGAGATTATCTAAAAAATCATGCAAGGGGAACATTATGATGAAAGAGTTTTATCAATTCCTCCGACAAAATCTAGCGGTCTTTTCCTAGAGCCAAACATAGCCTTAGAAGTGAAGATGCCTATAATCCTAATGGGTTAGAAGCCCTTGAAACCAAAGAACAAGCCCACCAAATCAACCAAGTTTTTGCCCTAGGATGTCATTGATAATCACATTTTTATTATAATTTTACACCATTATTATCTAATTTATTTAAATAAAAATATCACTAATAACATATTTTTCTCTTAATTTGCGAGGTTAATGAAGAATCAATAAATAAAAGCCAAAAGAACTCAAATTTTCTCATTTTATACCTCTTATTGAAGCCAGAGATCAAGCCAAGCAATCTACACAAGTCAAAGAAACAAAGATCAAAATGAAATAAAATCAAGTCAAAATCATATTGAGATGATTAGTTGCAAAGAAACAATGATATCTCCCAATCCGAAGGAATTTAACATATAATAAATAAAATGGCCTATCTCACATGATGAAGCCATCATCAAGTTTAATTTTGATCCTAGTATCGATACTAATATCGATACAGTATCGATATTGGTATCGATAGGGTATCGATACCGGTTTTTGTTATAATTTAAAGGCTGAAATTGATTAACTTGGGCATCAAGTTTAATCCAATGGTTGATATTGGTTGTATCTGTAAAAATAGGGATAGAGGGTGAGAGCTTTGAGTGTGAAATATTTTGTAAAACTCCATTTGGAGAGGATGGTTACTCTAATTGAGAAGACCTTCCAAATTTATAACTTTTGTTACAATTATTAAAAAATATTTTCACCTCGCCATATTTTTTTTTCTCTTTGTTTGATCATGAAGATGAAGATGAGATGAAGATCAAGATCAAGATGAATGTTTGCTTTCACCTTGAGGCTAGAACCATCTTAGGATACAAATTTTCTCTTTGCTAATAAATTTTTCTTCTTATTTTCTTTCTTGCTTATTTAATGCTTCAGAGAGTAGATTTATATTCATGTCTTTACTTTCTTGCATTTATTTTATAGTTTAGATTTTATTTTCTTCAATTCACCTTGAGACTAAAACCCTCGAGGGAATTGCCCTTTTCTAAATGTGGAGCTAATATTTGTGGGAACTCTAGAAATTATTTGAAACTAGCTTTATATCCAACTTATTCACATAAGATTGAGATTAACTAAGTGGATCTATTCTAGATTCCTCATATCTTTAATTAATCCTCCATATTTTACCTTATAGATCTTTCTCTTTGTTCTTGTTTTTATTAGTTTGTTTTATTTTCCTTTTATTCACCTTGAGGCTAGAACCATCTTAGGATACAAATTTTCTTTGCTAATAAATTTTTCTTCTTATTTTCTTTCTTGCTTATTTAATGCTTAGTAGAGTAGATTTATATTCATGTCTTTACTTTCTTGCATTTATTTTATAGTTTAGATTTTCTTTTCTTTAATTTACCTTGAGACTAAAACCCTCGAGGGAATTGCCCTTTTCTAAATGTGGAGCTAATATTTGTGGGAACTCTAGAAATTATTTGAAACTAGCTTTATATCCAACTTATTCACATAAGATTGAGATTAACTAAGTGGATCTATTCTAGATTCCTCATATCTTTAATTAATCCTCCATATTTTACCTTATAGATCTTTCTCTTTGTTCTTGTTTTTATTAGTTTGTTTTATTTTCCTTTTATTCACCTTGAGGCTAGAACCATCTTAGGATACAAATTTTCTTTGCTAATAAATTTTTCTTCTTATTTTCTTTCTTGCTTATTTAATGCTTCAGAGAGTAGATTTATATTCATGTCTTTACTTTCATGTCTTTACTTTCATGTCTTTACTATTCTTGCATTTATTGCATTCATGTATTTACTTTCATGTCTTTACTATTCTTGCATTTATTGCATTCATGTATTTACTTTCATGTCTTTACTATTCTTGCATTTATTTTATAGTTTAGATTTTATTTTCTTCAATTCACCTTGAGGCTAGAACCATCTTAGGATACAATTTTTCTTTTGCTAATAAATTTTTCTTCTTATTTTCTTTCTTGCTTATTTAATGCTTCAGAGAGTAGATTTATATTCATGTCTTTACTTTCATGTCTTTACTTTCTTGCATTTATTTTATAGTTTAGATTTTATTTTCTTCAATTCACCTTGAGACTAAAACCCTCGAGGGAATTGCCTTTTTCTAAATGTGGAGCTAATATTTGTGGGAACTCTAGAAATTATTTGAAACTAGCTTTTATATCCAACTTATTCACATAAGATTGAGATTAACTAAGTGGATCTATTCTAGATTCCTCATATCTTTAATTAATCCTCCATATTTTACCTTATAGATCTTTCTCTTTGTTCTTGTTTTTATTAGTTTGTTTTATTTTCCTTTTATTCACCTTGAGGCTAGAACCATCTTAGGATACAAATTTTCTTTTGCTAATAAATTTTTCTTCTTATTTTCTTTCTTGCTTATTTAATGCTTAGTAGAGTAGATTTATATTCATGTCTTTACTTTCTTGCATTTATTTTATAGTTTAGATTTTATTTTCTTCAATTCACCTTGAGGCTAGAACCATCTTAGGATACAAATTTTCTTTGCTAATAAATTTTTCTTCTTATTTTCTTTCTTGCTTATTTAATGCTTAGTAGAGTAGATTTATATTCATGTCTTTACTTTCTTGCATTTATTTTATAGTTTAGATTTTATTTTCTTCAATTCACCTTGAGACTAAAACCCTCGAGGGAATTGCCTTTTTCTAAATGTGGAGCTAATATTTGTGGGAACTCTAGAAATTATTTGAAACTAGCTTTTATATCCAACTTATTCACATAAGATTGAGATTAACTAAGTGGATCTATTCTAGATTCCTCATATCTTTAATTAATCCTCCATATTTTACCTTATAGATCTTTCTCTTTGTTCTTGTTTTTATTAGTTTGTTTTATTTTCCTTTTATTCACCTTGAGGCTAGAACCATCTTAGGATACAAATTTTCTTTGCTAATAAATTTTTCTTCTTATTTTCTTTCTTGCTTATTTAATGCTTCAGAGAGTAGATTTATATTCATGTCTTTACTTTCATGTCTTTACTTTCATGTCTTTACTTTCTTGCATTTATTTTATAGTTTAGATTTTATTTTCTTCAATTCACCTTGAGGCTAGAACCATCTTAGGATACAAATTTTCTTTTGCTAATAAATTTTTCTTCTTATTTTCTTTCTTGCTTATTTAATGCTTCTCAGAGTAGATTTATATTCATGTCTTTACTTTCTTGCATTTATTTTATAGTTTAGATTTTATTTTCTTCAATTCACCTTGAGGCTAGAACCATCTTAGGATACAAATTTTCTTTTGCTAATAAATTTTTCTTCTTATTTTCTTTCTTGCTTATTTAATGCTTAGTAGAGTAGATTTATATTCATGTCTTTACTTTCTTGCATTTATTTTGTAGTTTAGATTTTATTTTCTTCAATTCACCTTGAGACTAAAACCCTCGAGGGAATTGCCCTTTTCTAAATGTGGAGCTAATATTTGTGGGAACTCTAGAAATTATTTGAAACTAGCTTTTATATCCAACTTATTCACATAAGATTGAGATTAACTAAGTGGATCTATTCTAGATTCCTCATATCTTTAATTAATCCTCCATATTTTACCTTATAGATCTTTCTCTTTGTTCTTGTTTTTATTAGTTTGTTTTATTTTCCTTTTATTCACCTTGAGGCTAGAACCATCTTAGGATACAAATTTTCTCTTTGCTAATAAATTTTTCTTCTTATTTTCTTTCTTGCTTATTTAATGCTTAGTAGAGTAGATTTATATTCATGTCTTTACTTTCTTGCATTTATTTTATAGTTTAGATTTTATTTTCTTCAATTCACCTTGAGGCTAGAACCATCTTAGGATACAAATTTTCTTTTGCTAATAAATTTTTCTTCTTATTTTCTTTCTTGCTTATTTAATGCTTCAGAGAGTAGATTTATATTCATGTCTTTACTTTCTTGCATTTATTTTATAGTTTAGATTTTATTTTCTTCAATTCACCTTGAGGCTAGAACCATCTTAGGATACAAATTTTCTCTTTGCTAATAAATTTTTCTTCTTATTTTCTTTCTTGCTTATTTAATGCTTTATAGAGTAGATTTACATTTATGTTTTTACTTTCATGTATTTACTTTCATGTCTTTACTATTTTTGCATTTATTGCCTTCATGTATTTATTTTCATGTCTTTACTTTCTTGCATTTATTTTATAGTTTAGATTTTATTTTCTTCAATTCACCTTGAGGCTAGAAGCCTCGAGGGAATTGCCCTTTTCTAAATGTGGAGCTAATATTTGTGAAAACTCTAGAAATTATTTGAAACTAGCTTTATATCCAACTTATTCACATAAGATTGAGATTAGTTAAGTGGATCTATTCTAGATTCCTCATATCTTTAATTAATCCTCCATATTTTACCTTATAGATCTTTCTCTTTGTTCTTGTTTTTATTAGTTTGTTTTATTTTCCTTTAATTCTCCTTGAGGCTAGAACCCTCTAGGGAATTGCCCTAAATGTGAAGCTAATATTTGTAGGAACTCTAGAAATTATTTGAAACTAGCTTTATATCCAACTTATTCACATAAGATTGAGATTAGCTAAGTGGATCTATTCTAGATTCTTCATATCTTTAATTAATCCTCCATATTTTACTTTCTTGATCTTTCTTATTTTATTTTTTATTTGTTTGTTTTATTTTACTTTATCACCTTCTTTATTTTCCTTTATTTTATACATCATTCTTTCTCCTCACTCAAACTTGTTTTGTTCATTTGCATATATTCACAACCACTCTTTATCTTTCCACTCTCATTCTCATTTTGTTTTTATTTGCAATTTATCACGACCACTCTCTTAATCTCCACAATCCATCACATTTCTTCTATCACACTCCTAATTATCACGCACACAACATAAGAACCAATTTTGATTAACTCTTACAACACATTCCTCTGGGATAGATAACTTTTATACTATAACTTGATAGTTGTATACTTACAACTTAGGTCCATATTATTTACCTTATTGGCTGCCAAACGTGGAACTTTGTAATTAAGATATTTTGGTTCTTTAACTTGTGTGTTTTCTTGTGAAGGAACCACTTGGAGCTTGAAGATTAAGAGTTGAAGATTAAAGATTGAAGAATTACCTTCAAAGAGGCTAGGATGCTTTTGCATGGGTAACTCTTCTTTCTAGTATTTTCAATTCCACCATTTTAGTTAGTTCTCACAATTAGAGATAATTAGGATTAAAAAATAAAATATATATATTTTACTTTTGTCAACCGTAATAAAATTCACCATCCATTTGGTCATTTACTCACAAGATAATAAACTCAAACAATATCACCCTTTCTCACATTTGTTTGATTTCTAACCTTAATTAAAAACTAAAAGATTTTATTTTTGCATCATTTTGTAGTAGCTTTAAATTTCTAGGGTTGCATTGCATATAATAGTAGGAATTCACTAAAGTGATTTATGATCTTGATTTGACATCACTTGAAAATATTTTTAAGGGCAAAATTCATTAATCAAGATAAGGTGAGGGATTTCATCACCCTTTCCTTAGCCTACAAATCACTAATTCCTCACTACAACAACCCAAGCCTTTTAAAACTCATTAGACGTTGGCCCCTAAGGATTCGAGCTCATTAAGGAATAAGAAATCCTTAAGTGAACCGGTTCAAGTTTACTTGAATTAGTTGGTGTTTAAGGCATGGTTTAGGAGTTACGTGAAAGCACCCGCAGGAACGAGGTACTTAATTGATCTTTGATCTCCCTCTAGTACTATCCTTACCGCTAACTGACCGAGTAAACTTCGATCTTTTCACTAAAGGAGCTTTTGGTTAGAAACCGGTCTAGTTGAGTTTAGGCTTAATCCTAAAATTTCAAGTAATTGACAAAAGTGAGTGTTTTGATTTGTTTTAGTTATGTTTTTCTCTTATCCTTCTCATTTTTCGTTGTCTTTTAGAATTTTTTAAGTTTTGCTTAAATAAAAAACTAACTTTTATTTTTCTTAGAATTTTTTAGTTAAATAAAAAATTTATAGAAAGAATTTGCTTTGGTGCATGCAAAGTTAGATTAGGGATAATACCAATCGCTTAATCCATTTTGAACCAATTTTTGAAGAAATGGCTAATTCTAATCCACCGCTTCTTCAAGATGTGTGTTATCCAACTAGGAATGCAATCCCTTCTTGCATTAAACTTCCGATATCAATGGAACTAATTTTGAGCTTAGAGCATTTCATAAACATGCTTCCAAATTTCTTAGAAGTAGAATCAAGACGATATATTTTTATCTCCTAATTTGAAGAAGTTTGTCTTGTGATTAAGATGAGGGACTTATCCGAAGATGTGACTAAGATTAGATTCATTCTATTTTCTCGAAGGATAAAGCCAAGAAATGGTCAGATAGCTTACCCACAAATTCTATCTCAACTTGGGGTGAATTTGTTACTTTTCAAGAAATTATTTCCTTTCCATAAAATGGTTAAGCTTCAAACAAAGATTCAAAATTTTAAGATTGTTCCGGAGAACCATTCTCGAAGTATTTTGATACGTTTAAGGATCTTCTTATCCAATGTCCTCACCACGGTCTTGAGAAATGGCGATTATGCCAAATTATCTATGAAGGATTGGATTATTCTTCAAAAACTTCCTTAAAATCAATGTGTCAAGGGGAATTCATGAAAAAAATGCCGATGAAGCTTAGGAATTTTAGAGAGTTTTATCCGAGAAAACCATGTAGGAACACCGTGATGACTTAGTTTCATCAGCCCCAACCCAAATCTAGTGGTTTTTCTTAGAGACAAACATAGCATCCAAGCAAAGATGGCTACAATCGTGCGTATGTTAAAAGCTTTAGAAATCAAAGAACGAGCTCTAGCTCAAATCAATCAAGTTTCTGCCTCTGGCTGTCGCAACTGTCTTTCTTCATCTCATGTTTCAGAGGAATGTCCTCTCTTAAGAAACAATCAACCACTAGGTCAGGTAAACGGTGCATTCTAGCGTCCCGGGAACAATCTATTTTCTCCAACCTACAATCTTGGTTGGAGAAATCACCCGAACTTTGCATGAAATCAAGGAAACTACTCCGTAAATAAAAATTTCACTCCCTCTTCAACCCAACAATTTCCTAGGGGAAACACAGTTCCTTTCAATTCTTAAACCAATTTTAATACCAAATCTGCATATCCAAATCGGTCTCTTCATCATCAATCAGAATCATACACCACCGATTGATCATGACAAACGCCTCAATATTTTGGAAAAGGGTTTATAAACCATATATAAGGCTTCTACACAAACCACCAACTTGTTGACTCAAACATCCAACACTTTGAATTCCTTTATGCAATCAACCTGACAAATTCTCAATTCCAACACGCAAGCCATAGCTAGATTAGAAACCCAACTTGGACAACTAGCCACCGTGGAGAGAGAGAGAAAAGAATATTTTCGAGTCAACCCGTGACTAACCCTAAGGACATGGGATCGAAGTTCAACCAACCAAGCTCAAGTGAATGCAATCCATTCACTACGGTCGAGAAAATAAACCGATAATTAAGTTAGAATGCCTCCAAATAGAACCCTTAAACCAAATAAATACCCTCAAGAGGAGAAAATCCTAGAAACTTTCAAGCAAGTTAAGGTAAATATTCCTCTCTTAGATGTAATTGAACAAATCCCTTCTTATGCAAAATTTTTAAAAGATTTGTGCACTAAGAATAGAAGAATAAATATTCCAAAGAAAGTCTTTCTTGCTGCCAATATCAGTGATGTGCTCTCAAAGTCTGTTCCTTTAAAATATAAGGATCCTAGTTGTCCTACCATCTCATGTGTCATTGGTAATACCTACATTGATAAGGCACTTTTAAACTTAGGGGCTGTCAATTTGCTTCCCTATTCTGGTCTACCGAGAACTTAATGTAGGAGAACTCAAACCAACAAAATACACCATAGCTTAGTCGATAGATCTGCCAAAATCCCCATATGTGAGATAGAGGATGTTCGATTAAGGTTGGGGATTTTATTTTTCTAATGGATTTCATAGTCTTGGAAACACACCGCTTCCAATCTCAAAGGTCGATACGGTCATTTTAGAAAGACCATTCTTAGCCACTTCTAATGCTCTAATTAATCAGAATCGAATGAAGTCGCCTTTAGGAATTTGACCGATGATTAATATTTTTAATCCAAGAAACTAACCAGCTAATCAACCTCTAGAAATAAACTACATCCGTGAAATAGAAGAAGAAGAGAATGAATCGATCTTAGTTTTGAGGAAATCTTTGGTGAGGAGCTAAAGATTTTAGAAAAATCAAATCAGTCTTTCAGATAAGGAAACGTGTTAAATACATACTTCTTTAACCCAACGCTTTAAGAACTCTTTGTCGATGAACTTAGATTCTTGGAAAATAAACAACAACTGAATTTTCATACCTTAATCATGAAACTTGGGTTTGAGGAAATTTTAAACAAGAACCGGTTGTGATCAATAAGGAATCTAAGTTCAATCAAATTCAAAATGCATAACACCATCGATACTTACCTTTTATTGTTAGAAAAATCATGGAAAACCTTGAAATGTTCAAAATTTAAGCACATAATTGATTATATCATTTTAAATTTCTTTAAAATTAGGGTAGAATTTTTAGCAATAAGGTAGGATTTGATGTAGAGTATGAGTTTTTCATGTTTAATTTTTATTCTACATCTTTATTTTTTGTCTCATAATAATGATAAAAGGATTTATTCTTCTCTCATGTGGGAGTTTCTTGTTCTTTGTCAAAAAAAATGGAAAAAGAAGAAAAAAGGATAAAAAGGGATTTATGAAAAAAGAGAGAAGAGTAAATTTTGACTTCATCCCCTCATAACAAAGGTAATTGCGATTTTTTATCATTGTCGGCCGAACAAATGTAAGTGCTTCAATTCTTATCTGCTTTACTTTGTATATTATAGAGTTTGCATTGAGGACAATGCAAAATTTAGGTGTGGTGGTGGGGACTAGTCAATTTTCCTCTTTATCTTAGTTATTTTTTTCTTTTATCGCATTCATTTTTTATGTCATTTTTTAGAAATATTGTCACTTGCCAACTTAATAGAGTTGATTAATAATTGATCCATTTGATAAATTTTAAATTTTCTAATTCTTATTTAGTTTTATAGTCAAGTTCACATTTTATGTTAACTCTAAATAAATTTCTTAAAAATAATTTTCAAAGTAGTATACTAAAGTCTTAACTTGGACTTTTAATTAAAGTAATGAAATTTTTGCATGCTTAGCTTAGAGTTGATAATAAATTTTCAAGTTGTCTTGATCTAAATATTTTTAGGATATATATAGATATACACATATATATATATATTATTAAAATAAAAACTAATATTACAAAAGAAGAGTGCAAAAATAGGCACTAATTAAAATTCTCTTAAAATCCTAGGCTTACTCTATCTTACTAAGCCTAAGTTGATCGAGTAATTAAGCCCAATGAGTATTTTCATGCTTAATGACCTAAGCCCAATTAGGTTGGGATTCATTGGTCCAAAACTGGTTAAATGGTTACTTAGAAAGTCCGATCAAGAAGAACAAAATCACCAAGGAATAAAAAGTTAAAAATATTTTACTAACAATATTTTTATATATATTGTTATATTTGTGTATATGTTCTTGAAAATAAATTGATTAAGAGACTTAAAAATTATTTGAAACAAAGAGTTATCATGTTCTTTCCAAAACTTTTAAATTAAATTTTCTAAGTTAGACTTGGTTTTGTATAACTATAATGAAAAAATTTCTAAGAGATTTACCTTTATGCTATATATAAAAATGTTTTCTTGAGTAATAACTAGCTTTAATTAGAATGTTTAAATATATCATGTAAATTAATTATTCATAAATTTCTTTAAATTGGCAAGTTGACCGAATTTTATGGGTATATTCACTGCAAACCCTCACGAGACTACAACTCGCCCACTAGGGTAACCTAGGGGTTTAAAGGCTTGTGGTATGTGCTAAATACAACCGCGATTCTCGCGAAAGTGAGTTAGGATTTTTTCTTTTCTTTCTTTCTTTCTTTCTTTCTTTGCTAGAGGACTAGCAAAAGTTTAGGTGGGGGTATTTGATAATCACATTTTTATTATAAAATTACACCCTCATTATCTATTTAATTTAAATAAAAATGTCACTAATAACATATTTTTCTCTTAATTTGCGGTTAATGAAGAATCAATAAATAAAAGCTAAAAGAACTCAAATTTTCTCATTTTTAACCTCTTATTGAAGCCCGAGATCAAGCCAAGCAATCTACACAAGTCAAAGAAACAAAGATCGAAAATGAAATGATATCAAGTCAAAATCATATTGAGATGATTAGTTGCAAAAGCGATATCTCCCAATCCAGGAAGAATTTAACATATAATAAATAAAATGGCCTATCTCGACATGATGAAGCCATCTGTCAAGTTTAATTTTGATCCTAGTATCGATACTAATATCGATACGGTATCGATATTAGTATCGATAGGGTATCGATACGGTTTTGTTATAATTTAAAGGTGAAATTGATTAACTTGGGCATCAAGTTTAATCCAATGGTTGATATTGGTTGTATCTGTAAAAATAGGGATAGAGGGTGAGAGCTTTGAGTGTGAAATATTTTGTAAAACTCTATTTGGAGAGGATGGTTACTCTTAATTGAGAAGACCTTCCAAATTATAACTTTTGTTACAATTATTAAAAAATATTTTCACCTCGTCATATTTTTTTCTTCTCTTTGTTTGATCATGAAGATGAAGATGAGATGAAGATCAAGATCAAGATGAATGTTTGCTTTCACCTTGAGGCTAGAACCATCTTAGGATACAAATTTTCTCTTTGCTAATAAATTTTTCTTCTTATTTTCTTTTCTTGCTTATTTAATGCTTCGTAGAGTAGATTTATATTCATGTCTTTACTTTCATGTCTTTACTATTCTTGCATTTATTGCATTCATGTATTTACTTTCATGTCTTTACTTTCTTGCATTTATTTTATAGTTTAGATTTTATTTTCTTCAATTCACCTTGAGACTAAAACCCTCGAGGGAATTGCCTTTTTCTAAATGTGGAGCTAATATTTGTGGGAACTCTAGAAATTATTTGAAACTAGCTTTTATATCCAACTTATTCACATAAGATTGAGATTAACTAAGTGGATCTATTCTAGATTCCTCATATCTTTAATTAATCCTCCATATTTTACCTTATAGATCTTTCTCTTTGTTCTTGTTTTTATTAGTTTGTTTTATTTTCCTTTTATTCACCTTGAGGCTAGAACCCTCTAGGAATTGCTCTAAATGTGAAGCTAATATTTGTGGGAACTCTAAAATTATTTGAAACTAGCTTTTATATCCTACTTATTCACATAAGATTGAGATTAGCTAAGTGGATCTATTCTAGATTCTTCATATCTTTTATTAATCCTTCATATTTTACTTTCTTGATCTTTCTCTTTATTCCTGTTTTTATTTGTTTGTTTTATTTTCATTTATCACCTTCTTTATTTTCCTTTATTTTATACATCATTCTTTCTCCTCTCTCAAACTTGTTTTGTTTAGTTGCACATATTCACAACCACTCTTTATCTTTCCACTCTCATTCTCATTTTGTTTTTATTTGCACTTTATCACGACCACTCTCTTAATCTCCACAATCCATCACATTTCTTCTGTCACACTCCTAATTGTCACACACACAACATAAGAATTAATTTTGATTAACTCTTACAACACCTTCCCCGTGGGATCAATAACTTTTTACATTATATCTTGACAGTTGTATACTTGCAACTTACGTCCATATTATTTACCTATCAAGTTTTTGGCGCCGTTGCCGGGGAGCGGTGCTTGTAATTAAGGTATTTTGGTTCTTTAACTTGTGTGTTTTCTTGTGAAGGAACCACTTGGAGCTTGAAGATTAAGAGTTGAAGATTGAAGATTGAAGAATTGCCTTCAAAGAGGCTAGGATACTTTTGCGTGGGTAACTCTTCTTTCTAGTATTTTTAATTTCACCATTTTAGTTAGTTCTCACAATTAGAGACAATTAGGATTACAAAAATAAAAAATTATTGTTATTTTTGTCAACCATAATAAAATTCGCCTCCATTTGGACATTTACTCACAAGATAATAAACTCAAATAATATCACCCTTTCTCACATTTGTTTGATTGCTAACCTTAATTAAAAAATAAAAGATTTTTTGCATTATTTTGTAGTTGCTTTTAATTTCTAGGATTGCATTACATATAATAGTAGGAATTCACCAAAGTGATTTATGATCTTGATTTGACACCACTTGAAAATATTTTTTAAGGGCAAAACCCATTAATCAAGATAAGGTGAGGGATTTCATCACCCTTTTCTTAGCCCACAAATCACTAATTCCTCACTATACAAACCCAAGCCTTTTAAAACTCATTAGACGTTGGCCCCTAAGGATTCGAGCTCATTAAGGAACAAGAAATCCTTAAGTGAACCGGTTCAAATTTACTTGAATTAGTTGGTGTCTAAGGCAAGGTTTAGGGGTTGCGTAAAGCGCTCCGCAAGGAACGAGGTACTTAATTAATCTTTGATCTCCCTCTAGTACTATCCTTACCTGGCTAACAAACTGAGTAAACTTTGATTTTTTCACTAAAGGCGTTTTTAGTTAGGAGCTGGTCTAGTTGAGTATAGGCTTAACCATAGAATTTCAAGTGATTGAGAAAAGCGATTGTTTTATTTGTTTTATTTAGGTTTTCTCTTATCCTTCTCCATTTTCTCATTATCATTTAGAATTTTTTAAGTTTTCTTAAGTAAAAACTAACTTTTGTTTTTCTCAGAGTTTTTTTAGTTAAATAAAAAAAAATTATAAAAAGAATTTGCTTTGGTGTATGCAAAGTTGGATTAGGGATAATACCAATCATTTAATTCATTTTGAACCAATTTTCAAGAAATGGCTAATCCTAATCCACCGTTCTTCAATATGTGTGTTATCCAACTAGGAATGCAATCCCTTCTTGCATTAAACTCCCGAAGTCAATGGAACTAATTTTGAGCTTAGCCCACATTTCATAAACATGCTTCCAAATTTCTTAGGAGTATAATCTGAAGACGATATATTTTTATGTGAATTTGAATAAGTTTGTCTCGTGATTAAGATGATGGACTTATCGAAGATGCGACTAAGCTTAAATTCATTCCATTTGCTCTTAAGGATAAAGTCAAGAAATGGTCAGATAGCTTACCCACAAATTCTATCTCAACTTGGTGAATTTGTTACCGTTTTCTGAAGAAATTCTTTCCTATCCATAAAATGGTTAAGCTTAGAAACGACATTCAAAATTTTAAGATTGTTAGGAGAACCATTCGGAAGTATTTTGACAAATTTAAGGATCTTCTTATCCAATGTCCTCACCACGGTCTTGAGAAATGGCGATTATGCCAAATCATCTATGAAAGATTGGATTACTCTTTAAAAACTTTCTTAGAATCAATGTGTCAAGTGGATTTCATGAAGAAAAATGCTGATGAAGCTTGGGAATTTTTAGAGAGTTTATCCGAGAAAGCTATGAAGTGGGAACATTGTGATGACCTAGTTTCATCAGTTCCCCAACCCAAATCTAGTGGTTTTTTCTTAGAGATAAACATAGCCTCTGAAGAAAAGATGGCTACAATCACGTGTAGGTTAGAAGCTTTAGAAATCAAAGAATGAGCTCCAGCTCAAATCAATCAAGTTTCTACCTCTGGCTATCACAACTGCCTTTCTTCGTCTCATATTTCAGAGGAATGTCCTCTCTTAGGAAATAATCAACCAGTAGGTTAGATAAACGTTGCATTTCAACGTCCCGGGAACGATCCATTTTCTCCAACCTACAATCCAGGTTAGAGAAATCACCCGAACTTTGCATGGAATCAGGGAAACTACTCCGAAAATTAAAATTTTACCCCCTGTTCAACCAAATATTTTCCTAGGGGAAACACAGTTCCTTTTAATTTTCAAACCAATTTTCAACAGCCAAATCTGTCATATCTAAATCAGTCCCTTCATCATCAATCTCTAAATCATACACCTCCGAATTCTGATCATGACAAACGTCTCAATATTTTGGAAAAGGGTTTAGAAACCATAATTAAGGCTTCTACACAAACCACCAACTTGTTGACTCAAACATCCAACACTTTGAATTCCTTTATGCAATCAACCGGACAAATTCTCAATTCCAACACGCAAGCCATAGCTAGATTAGAAACCCAACTTGGATAACTAGCTAGTGCTGTGAGTGATAGAGAGAAATGAACATTTCCGAGTCAACCCGTGACCAACCCTAAGGACACGGGATCGAGTTCAACCTACCAAGCTCAAGTGAATGCAATCCATTCACTACGGTCAAGAAAACAAGTTGATAATCAAGTTAGAATGCCTCCAAATAAAACCTTTGAGCTAGAACAAATTCTCTCTCCTTCTGATGATGCTATTCAACAATCAACCCCTGTCAATGACCAAGAGCCTAAACCCGAACCTGAGTCTAATTTTGATAGGTTTAAACCAGTTGCTCCCTTTCTAGATAGACTCAGGCCTAGAAAATACTCCCCTCAGGAGGAGAAAATCCTAGAAACTTTCAAGCAGGTTAAGGTCAATATTCCTCTCTTAGATGTAATTGAACAAATCCTTCTTATGTAAAATTTTTAAAAGATTTGTGCACTAAGAAGAGAAGAATAAATGTTCCAAAAAGTCTTTCTTGTCGCCAATATTAGTGATGTGCTCTCAAAGTCGTTCCTTTAAAATATAAGGATCCCGGTTGTCCTACTATCTCATGTGTCATTGGTAATACCTACATTGATAAGGCACTTTTAGACTTAGGGGCCAGTGTCAATTTGCTTCCCTATTCGGTCTACCAGCAACTTGGTGTAGGAGAACTCAAACCAACTAAATACACCTTACAGTTAGTGATAGATCCACAAAGTCCCCATGGGTGAGATAGATGATGTTCGATTAAGGTTGGGGAATTTATTTTTCCAAAGGATTTTATAGTCTTGGAAACACGCCCGCTTCCAATCTCAAAGGTCGATACTACCATTTTAGGAAGACTGTTATTAGCCACTTCTAATGCTCTAATCAACTACTTAATCGGTCAAATGAAGCCGCCTTTGGAAATTTGATCACGATATCAATATTTTTAATCCAAGAAACTAACCAGCTAATCAACCTCTAGAAATAAACTACATCCAGGAAATAGAAGAAGAAGAGAATGAATCAGATCTTAGTTTTGAGGAAATCTTTGGTGAGGAGCTGAAGATTTTAGAAAAATCAGATCAGGCCTTTCAGAACAAAGAAACTGTGTTAAATACATGCTTCTTTAACCCAACTTTTGAAGAACTCTTTGCTGATGAACTT
The DNA here is from genome assembly GCA_012295165.1 of Asparagus setaceus. Lineage (NCBI taxonomy): Eukaryota > Viridiplantae > Streptophyta > Magnoliopsida > Asparagales > Asparagaceae > Asparagus > Asparagus setaceus. The sequence goes on along the minus strand of CM022709.1, from coordinate 29,331,702 downwards.
AGATTCTTGGAAAACAAACAACAACCGAATTTTCATACCTCAATCATGAAACTTGGGTTTGAGAAAATTTTTAAAGAAGAACCGGTTATGATCAATAAGGAATCTAAGTTCAATCAGAAATTCAAAATGCATAACACCATCGATACGTACCTTTTATTGCTGTAAAAATCATTGAAAACCTTGAAATATTCAGAATTTAAGCACGTCATTGATTATATCATTTTAAAATTCTTTAAAATCCGGGATAGAATTTTCAGCAATAAGGTAGGATTTAATGTAGAGTATAAGTTTTTCATGTTCAAATTTTCATTCTACATCTTTATTTTTTGTCTCATAATAATGATAAAAAGAATTTATTCTTCTCTCATGTGGGAGTTTCTTGTTCTTTGTCCAAAAAAAAGAAAAAAGAAGGAAAAAGGATAAAAATAGGGATATATGAAGGAAAAAAGAAAGAGAATAGTAAATTTTGACTTCATCCCCTCATATCAAAGGTAATTGCAGATTTTTTTATCATTGTCGGCGGACAAATGTAAGTGCTTCATTTCTTATCTGATTTACTTTGTGCATTATAGAGTTTGCATTGAGGACAATGCAAAATCTAGTTATGGGGTGGGGACTAGTCAATTTTCCTCTTTATCTTAGTTATTTTTTTATCTTACCATTTTTATGTCATTTTTTATAGAAATATTGTCACTTGCCAACTTAATAGAGTTGATTAATAATTGATCCATTTGATAAATTTTAAATTTTCTAATCCTTAGTTAGTTTTATACTAAAGTTCACCTTTTATGATAACTCTAAATAATTTTTTAAGAAATAATTTTCAAAGTTGTATACTTAAGTCTTAACTTAGACTTTTAATTAAAGTAATGAAATTTTTGCATGCTTAGCTTAGAGTTGATAATAATTTTTCAAGTTGTCTTGATCTAAATATTTGTCAGGATATATATACATATACACATATATATATTATTAACATAAAAACTAATATTACAAAGAAGAGTGCAAAAATAGGCACCAATTAAAATTCTCTAAAAATCCAAGGTGGTTCTATCTTACTAAGCCTAAGTTGACCAAGTAATTAAGCCCAAGGAGTATTTTCATGCTTAATAACCTAAGTCCAATTGGGTTGAGATTCATTGGCCCAAAACTAGTTAAATGGTCATTTAGAAAGTCCGATCAAGAAGAATAAAATCACCAAGGAATAAAGAGTTAAAAATATTTTACTAACAATATTTTTATATATATTATTATATTTGTATATATGTTCTTGAAAATAAATTAATTAAGAGACTTGAAAATTATTTGAAACAAAGAGTTACATGTTCTTTTCAAAACATTTAAATTAAATTTCTAAGTTAGACATGGTTTTGTATAACTATAATGAAAAGATTTTCTACAGATTTACCTTGGAGTTATCTATAAAAATATTTTCTTGAGTAAATAACTAGCTTTAATTAGAATTTTTAAATATATCAAGTAAATTAATTATTCATAAACTTCTTTAAATTGGCAAGTTGACCAAATTTTATGGGTATATTCACTACAACCCTCACGATACTACAACTCGTCCACTAGGGTAACCTAGGGTATTTGATAATCATATTTTTATTATAATTTTACACCATCATTATCTATTTAATTTAGATAAAAATGTCACTAATAACATTTTTTCTCTTAATTTGCGTGTTAATGAAGAATCAATAAATAAAACCAAAAGAACCCAAATTTTCTTATTTTTAACCTCTTATTGAAGCCCGGATCAAACCAAGCAATCTACACAAGTCGAAGAAACAAAAATCGAAAATGAAATGAAATCAAGTCAAAATCATATTCTGATGATTAGTTGCAAAGAAACGACGATATCTCCTAACTGAAGGCTAAATTTAACATATAATATACTAAAATCGCCTATCTCGATGAGACGAGGCCATTTGTCAAGTCAGATTTTTATCCTAGTATCGATACTAGTATTGATATTTCTATCGATACCAAGATCGATACCGTGATCGATAGGGTATCGATACCTAGTTTTCTGTTACAATTTAAAGGTGAAATTGATTAACTTGGGGTTCAAGTTTAATCTAAGGGTTGATATTGGTTGTAATATTCTATAAATAGGGATAGAGGGTGAGAGGTTTGAGTCTGAAATATTTTATAAAACTCCATTTGGAGACGAGGGCTACTCTTAATTGAGAAGACCTTTCAAATTTATAACTTTTGTTATAATTAATAAAAAATATTTTCACCTCTTCATATTTTCTTTTCTTCTCTTTGTTTGATCATGAAGATGAAGATGAGATCAAGATAAAGGTTTGCTTTCACCTTGAGGCTAGAACCCTCTTTGGATGCAAATTTTCGCTTGGTAATAAATATTTCTTCTTGTTTTCTTTTCTTACTTATTTAATGCTTTATAGAGTAGATTTACATTTATGTTTTTACTTTCATGTATTTACTTTCATGTCTTTACTATTTTTGCATTTATTGCCTTCATGTATTTATTTTCATGTCTTTACTTTCTTGCATTTATTTTATAGTTTAGATTTTATTTTCTTCAATTCACCTTGAGGCTAGAAGCCTCGAGGGAATTGCACTTTTTCTAAATATGGAGCTAATATTTGTGAAAACTCTAGAAATTATTTGAAACTAGCTTTATATCCAACTTATTCACATAAGATTGAGATTAGTTAAGTGGATCTATTCTAGATTCCTCATATCTTTAATTAATCTTGCATATTTTACCTTCTTGATCTTTCTCTTTGTTCTTGCTTTTATTAGTTTGTTTTATTTTCCTTTAATTCTCCTTGAGGCTAGAACCCTCTAGGGAATTGCCCTAAATGTGAAGCTAATATTTGTAGGAACTCTAGAAATTATTTGAAACTAGCTTTATATTCAACTTATTCGCATCGATTGAGATTAGCTAAGTGGATCTATTCTAGATTCTTCATATCTTTAATTAATCCTCCATATTTTACTTTCTTGATCTTTCTCTTTATTCTTATTTTTTATTTGTTTGTTTTATTTTACTTTATCACCTTCTTTATTTTCCTTTATTTTATACATCATTCTTTCTCCTCACTCAAACTTGTTTTGTTCATTTGCATATATTCACAACCACTCTTTATCTTTCCACTCTCATTCTCATTTTGTTTTTATTTGCAATTTATCACGACCACTCTCTTAATCTCCACAATCCATCACATTTCTTCTATCACACTCCTAATTATCACACACAACATAAGAACCAATTTTGATTAACTCTTACAACACATTCCTCGTGGGATAGATAACTTTTATACTATAACTTGATAGTTGTATACTTACAACTTAGGTCCATATTATTTACCTATTAGTTTTGGCACCGCTGTCGGGAACGGTGCTTGTAATTAAGATATTTTGGTTCTTTAACTTGTGTGTTTTCTTGTGAAGGAACCACTTGGAGCTTGAAGATTAAGAGTTGAAGATTAAAGATTGAAGAATTACCTTCAAAGAGGCTAGGATGCTTTTGCATGGGTAACTCTTCTTTCTAGTATTTTCAATTCCACCATTTTAGTTAGTTCTCACAATTAGAGATAATTAGGATTAAAAAATAAAAATATATATATTTTACTTTTGTCAACCGTAATAAAATTCACCATCCATTTGGTCATTTACTCACAAGATAATAAACTCAAACAATATCACCCTTTCTCACATTTGTTTGATTTCTAACCTTAATTAAAAACTAAAAGATTTTATTTTTGCATCATTTTGTAGTAGCTTTAAATTTCTAGGGTTGCATTGCATATAATAGTAGGAATTCACTAAAGTGATTTATGATCTTGATTTGACATCACTTGAAAATATTTTAAGGGCAAAATTCATTAATCAAGATAAGGTGAGGGATTTCATCACCCTTTCTTAGCCTACAAATCACTAATTCCTCACTACAACAACCCAAGCCTTTTAAAACTCATTAGACGACCCCTAAGGATTCGAGCTCATTAAGGAATAAGAAATCCTTAAGTGAACCGGTTCAAGTTTACTTGAATTAGTTGGTGTTTAAGGCATGGTTTAGGAGTTACAAAGCACTCAAGGAACGAGGTACTTAATTGATCTTTGATCTCCCTCTAGTACTATCCCACGGCTAACTGACCGAGTAAACTTCGATCTTTTCACTAAAGGAGCTTTTGTTTAAACCGGTCTAGTTGAGTTTAGGCTTAATCCTAAAATTTCAAGTAATTGACAAAAGTGAGTGTTTTGATTTGTTTTAGTTATGTTTTTCTCTTATCCTTCTCATTTTTCTTGTCTTTTAGAAATTTTTAAGTTTTGCTTAAATAAAAAAACTAACTTTTATTTTTCTTAGAATTTTTTAGTTAAATAAAAAATTTATAGAAAGAATTTGCTTTGGTGCATGCAAAGTTAGATTAGGGATAATACCAATCGTTTAATCCATTTTGAACCAATTTTTGAAGAAATGGCTAATTCTAATCCACCCGCTCTTCAAGATGTGTGTTATCTAACTAGGAATGCAATCCCTTCTTGCATTAAACTTCCCGATATCAATGGAACTAATTTTGAGCTTAGAGCATTTCATAAACATGCTTCCAAATTTCTTAGAAGTAGAATCAAGACGATATTTTTATCTCCTAATTTGAAGAAGTTTGTCTTGTGATTAAGATGAGGGACTTATCCAAGATGTGACTAAGATTAGATTCATTCTATTTTCTCGAAGGATAAAGCCAAGAAATGGTCAGATAGCTTACCCACAAATTCTATCTCAACTTGGGGTGAATTTGTTACCGTTTCAAGAAATTATTTCCTTTCCATAAAATGGTTAAGCTTCAAACAAAGATTCAAAATTTTAAGATTGTCCCGAGAACCATTCTGAAAGTATTTTGATAAATTTAAGGATCTTCTTATCCAATGTCCTCATCACGGTCTTGAGAAATGGCGATTATGCCAAATTATCTATGAAGGATTGGATTATTCTTCAAAAACTTCCTTAAAATCAATGTGTCAAGGGGAATTCATGAAAAAAATGCCGATGAAGCTTAGGAATTTTTAGAGAGTTTTATCCGAGAAAACCATGTAGTGGGAACACTGTGATGACTTAGTTTCATCAGTTCCCCAACCCAAATCTAGTGGTTTTTCTTAGAGACAAACATAGCATCCAAGCAAAGATGGCTACAATCGTATGTATGTTAAAAGCTTTAGAAATCAAAGAACGAGCTCTAGCTCAAATCAATCAAGTTTCTACGCCCATGCCGCGAATCGTCTTTCTTCATCTCATGTTTCAGAGGAATGTCCTCTTAAGAAACAATCAACCACTAGGTCGTAAACGGTGCATTCTAGCGTCCGAACAATCTATTTTCTCCAACCTACAATCTTGGTTGGAGAAATCACCGAACTTTGCATGGAATCGGAAACTACCCAAAATTAAAATTTTACCCCTCTTCAACCAAATATTTTCCTAGGGAAACACAGCCTTTTAATTTTCAAACCAATTTTCAATGACCAAATCGCATATCTAAATCAGTCCCTTCATCATCAATCTCTAAATCATACACCTCCGAATTCGATCATGACAAACGCCTCAATATTTTGGAAAAGGGTTTAGAAACCATAATTAAGGCTTCTACACAAACCACCAACTTGTTGACTCAAACATCCAACACTTTGAATTCCTTTATGCAATCAACCTGACAAATTCTCAATTCCAACACGCAAGCCATAGCTAGATTAGAAACCCAACTTGGATAACTAGCTAGTCTGTGAGTGATAGAGAGAAATGAACATTTCGAAGTCAACCCGTGACCAACCCTAAGGACACGGGATCGAAGTTCAACCTACCAAGCTCAAGTGAATGCAATCCATTCACTACGGTCAAGAAAACAAGTTGATAATCAAGTTAGAATGCCTCCAAATAAAACCTTTGAGCTAGAACAAATTCTCTCCTTCATGATGCTATTCAACAATCAACCCCTCACAATGACCAAGAGCCTAAACCCGAACTCGAGTCTAATTTTGATAGGTTTAAACCAGTTGCTTCCTTTCTAGATAGACTCAGGCCTAGGAAATACTTCCCTCAGGAGGAGAAGATCCTAGAAATTTTCAAGCAAGTTAAGGTCAATATTCCTCTCTTAGATGTAATTGAACAAATTCCTTCTTATGTAAAATTTTTAAAAGATTTGTGCACTAAGAAGAGAAGAATAAATGTTCAAAAAAGTCTTTCTTGCCAATATCAGTGATATGCTCTCAAAGTCTGTACCTTTAAAATGTAAGGATCCTGGTTGTCCTACTATCTCACGTGTCATTGGCAATACATACATTTGATATTTTAGAATTAAGGGCCAGTGTCAATTTGCTTCCCTATTCGGTCTACCAACAACTTGGTGTAGGAGAACTCAAACCAACTAAATACACCTTACACTTAGCTGATAGATCTGCCAAAGTCCCCATGGGTGAGATAGATGATGTTCGATTAAGGTTGGGGAATTTATTTTTCCAAGGATTTTATAGTCTTGGAAACACGCCCGCTTCCAATCTCAAAGGTCGATACCAGCCATTTTAGGAAGACTGTTATTAGCCACTTCTAATGCTCTAATCAACTACAGAACTGGTCAAATGAAGCTGTCCTTTGGAAATTTGACTGCTGATATCAATATTTTTAATCCAAGAAACTAACCAGCTAATCAACCTCTAGAAATAAACTACATCCAGGAAATAGAAGAAGAAGAGAATGAATCAGATCTTAGTTTTGAGGAAATCTTTGGTGAGGAGCTGAAGATTTTAGAAAAATCAGATCAGGCCTTTCAGAACAAAGAAACTGTGTTAAATACATGCTTCTTTAACCCAACTTTTGAAGAACTCTTTGTCGATGAACTTAGATTCTTGAAAACAAACAACAACCTAATTTTCATACCTCAATCATGAAACTTGGGTTTGAGAAAATTTTAAAGAAGAACCTATGATCAATAAGGAATCTAAGTTCAATCGAAATTCAAAATGCATAACACCATCGATCATTACCTTTTATTGCTGTAAAAATCATTGAAAACCTTGAAATATTCAATTTAAGCACGCCATTGATTATATCATTTTAAAATTCTTTAAAATCCGGATAGAATTTTCAAAGAATAAGGTAGGATTTAATGTAGAGTATAAGTTTTTCATGTTCAAATTTTCATTCTACATCTTTATTTTTTGTCTCATAATAATGATAAAAAGAATTTATTCTTCTCTCATGTGGGAGTTTCTTGTTCTTTGTCCAAAAAAGAAAAAAGAAGGAAAAAGGATAAAAATAGGGATATATGAAGGAAAAAAGAAAGAGAATAGTAAATTTTGACTTCATCCCCTCATATCAAAGGTAATTGCAGATTTTTTTATCATTGTCGGTAGGACAAATGTAAGTGCTTCATTTCTTATCTGATTTACTTTGTGCATTATAGAGTTTGCATTGAGGACAATGCAAAATCTAGTTATGGGGTGGGGACTAGTCAATTTTCCTCTTTATCTTAGTTATTTTTTTATCTTACCATTTTTATGTCATTTTTTATAGAAATATTGTCACTTGCCAACTTAATAGAGTTGATTAATAATTGATCCATTTGATAAATTTTAAATTTTCTAATCCTTAGTTAGTTTTATACTAAAGTTCACCTTTTATGATAACTCTAAATAATTTTTTAAGAAATAATTTTCAAAGTAGTATACTTAAGTCTTAACTTAGACTTTTAATTAAAGTAATGAAATTTTTGCATGCTTAGCTTAGAGTTGATAATAATTTTTCAAGTTGTCTTGATCTAAATATTTGTCAGGATATATATACATATACACATATATATATTATTAACATAAAAACTAATATTACAAAAGAAGAGTGCAAAAATAGGCACCAATTAAAATTCTCTAAAAATCCAAGGTGGTTCTATCTTACTAAGCCTAAGTTGACCAAGTAATTAAGCCCAAGGAGTATTTTCATGCTTAATAACCTAAGTCCAATTGGGTTGAGATTCATTGGCCCAAAACTAGTTAAATGGTCATTTAGAAAGCCCATCAAGAAGAATAAAATCACCAAGGAATAAAGAGTTAAAAATATTTTACTAACAATATTTTTATATATATTATTATATTTGTATATATGTTCTTGAAAATAAATTAATTAAGAGACTTGAAAATTATTTGAAACAAAGAGTTACATGTTCTTTTCAAAACATTTAAATTAAATTTCTAAGTTAGACATGGTTTTGTATAACTATAATGAAAAGATTTTCTACGAGATTTACCTTGGAGTTATCTATAAAAATATTTTCTTGAGTAAATAACTAGCTTTAATTAGAATTTTTAAATATATCAAGTAAATTAATTATTCATAAACTTCTTTAAATTGGCAAGTTGACCAAATTTTATGGGTATATTCACTACAACCCTCACGATACTACAACTCGTCCACTAGGGTAACCTAGGGTATTTGATAATCATATTTTTATTATAATTTTACACCATCATTATCTATTTAATTTAGATAAAAATGTCACTAATAACATATTTTTCTCTTAATTTGCGTGTTAATGAAGAATCAATAAATAAAACCAAAAGAACCCAAATTTTCTTATTTTTAACCTCTTATTGAAGCCCGGATCAAACCAAGCAATCTACACAAGTCGAAGAAACAAAAATCGAAAATGAAATGAAATCAAGTCAAAATCATATTCTGATGATTAGTTGCAAAGAAACGACGATATCTCCTAACTGAAGGCTAAATTTAACATATAATATATTTAAAATCGCCTATCTCGATGAGACGAGGCCATTTGTCAAGTCAGATTTTTATCCTAGTATCGATACTAGTATTGATATTTCTATCGATACCAAGATCGATACCCAGATCGATAGGGTATCGATACCTAGTTTTCTGTTACAATTTAAAGGTGAAATTGATTAACTTGGGGTTCAAGTTTAATCTAAGGGTTGATATTGGTTGTAATATTCTATAAATAGGGATAGAGGGTGAGAGGTTTGAGTCTGAAATATTTTATAAAACTCCATTTGGAGACGAGGGCTACTCTTAATTGAGAAGACCTTTCAAATTTATAACTTTTGTTATAATTAATAAAAAATATTTTCACCTCTTCATATTTTCTTTTCTTCTCTTTGTTTGATCATGAAGATGAAGATGAGATCAAGATAAAGGTTTGCTTTCACCTTGAGGCTAGAACCCTCTTTGGATGCAAATTTTCTCGCTTGGTAATAAATATTTCTTCTTGTTTTCTTTTCTTACTTATTTAATGCTTTATAGAGTAGATTTACATTTATGTTTTTACTTTCATGTATTTACTTTCATGTCTTTACTATTTTTGCATTTATTGCCTTCATGTATTTATTTTCATGTCTTTACTTTCTTGCATTTATTTTATAGTTTAGATTTTATTTTCTTCAATTCACCTTGAGGCTAGAAGCCTCGAGGGAATTGCACTTTTCTAAATATGGAGCTAATATTTGTGAAAACTCTAGAAATTATTTGAAACTAGCTTTATATCCAACTTATTCACATAAGATTGAGATTAGTTAAGTGGATCTATTCTAGATTCCTCATATCTTTAATTAATCTTGCATATTTTACCTTCTTGATCTTTCTCTTTGTTCTTGCTTTTTATTAGTTTGTTTTATTTTCCTTTAATTCTCCTTGAGGCTAGAACCCTCTAGGGAATTGCCCTAAATGTGAAGCTAATATTTGTAGGAACTCTAGAAATTATTTGAAACTAGCTTTATATTCAACTTATTCGCATCGATTGAGATTAGCTAAGTGGATCTATTCTAGATTCTTCATATCTTTAATTAATCCTCCATATTTTACTTTCTTGATCTTTCTCTTTATTCTTATTTTTTATTTGTTTGTTTTATTTTACTTTATCACCTTCTTTATTTTCCTTTATTTTATACATCATTCTTTCTCCTCACTCAAACTTGTTTTGTTCATTTGCATATATTCACAACCACTCTTTATCTTTCCACTCTCATTCTCATTTTGTTTTTATTTGCAATTTATCACGACCACTCTCTTAATCTCCACAATCCATCACATTTCTTCTATCACACTCCTAATTATCACACACAACATAAGAACCAATTTTGATTAACTCTTACAACACATTCCTCGTGGGATAGATAACTTTTATACTATAACTTGATAGTTGTATACTTACAACTTAGGTCCATATTATTTACCTATTAGTTTTGGCACCGCTGTCGGGAACGGTGCTTGTAATTAAGATATTTTGGTTCTTTAACTTGTGTGTTTTCTTGTGAAGGAACCACTTGGAGCTTGAAGATTAAGAGTTGAAGATTAAAGATTGAAGAATTACCTTCAAAGAGGCTAGGATGCTTTTGCATGGGTAACTCTTCTTTCTAGTATTTTCAATTCCACCATTTTAGTTAGTTCTCACAATTAGAGATAATTAGGATTAAAAAATAAAAATATATATATTTTACTTTTGTCAACCGTAATAAAATTCACCATCCATTTGGTCATTTACTCACAAGATAATAAACTCAAACAATATCACCCTTTCTCACATTTGTTTGATTTCTAACCTTAATTAAAAACTAAAAGATTTTATTTTTGCATCATTTTGTAGTAGCTTTAAATTTCTAGGGTTGCATTGCATATAATAGTAGGAATTCACTAAAGTGATTTATGATCTTGATTTGACATCACTTGAAAATATTTTTAAGGGCAAAATTCATTAATCAAGATAAGGTGAGGGATTTCATCACCCTTTCCTTAGCCTACAAATCACTAATTCCTCACTACAACAACCCAAGCCTTTTAAAACTCATTAGACGACCCTAAGGATTCGAGCTCATTAAGGAATAAGAAATCCTTAAGTGAACCGGTTCAAGTTTACTTGAATTAGTTGGTGTTTAAGGCATGGTTTAGGAGTTACGTAAAGCACTCGCAAGGAACGAGGTACTTAATTGATCTTTGATCTCCCTCTAGTACTATCCCACGGCTAACTGACCGAGTAAACTTCGATCTTTTCACTAAAGGAGCTTTTGTTTAAACCGGTCTAGTTGAGTTTAGGCTTAATCCTAAAATTTCAAGTAATTGACAAAAGTGAGTGTTTTGATTTGTTTTAGTTATGTTTTTCTCTTATCCTTCTCATTTTTCTTGTCTTTTAGAAATTTTTAAGTTTTGCTTAAATAAAAAAACTAACTTTTATTTTTCTTAGAATTTTTTAGTTAAATAAAAAATTTATAGAAAGAATTTGCTTTGGTGCATGCAAAGTTAGATTAGGGATAATACCAATCGTTTAATCCATTTTGAACCAATTTTTGAAGAAATGGCTAATTCTAATCCACCCGCTCTTCAAGATGTGTGTTATCTAACTAGGAATGCAATCCCTTCTTGCATTAAACTTCCCGATATCAATGGAACTAATTTTGAGCTTAGAGCATTTCATAAACATGCTTCCAAATTTCTTAGAAGTAGAATCAAGACGATATTTTTATCTCCTAATTTGAAGAAGTTTGTCTTGTGATTAAGATGAGGGACTTATCCAAGATGTGACTAAGATTAGATTCATTCTATTTTCTCGAAGGATAAAGCCAAGAAATGGTCAGATAGCTTACCCACAAATTCTATCTCAACTTGGGGTGAATTTGTTACCGTTTCAAGAAATTATTTCCTTTCCATAAAATGGTTAAGCTTCAAACAAAGATTCAAAATTTTAAGATTGTCCCGAGAACCATTCTGAAAGTATTTTGATAAATTTAAGGATCTTCTTATCCAATGTCCTCATCACGGTCTTGAGAAATGGCGATTATGCCAAATTATCTATGAAGGATTGGATTATTCTTCAAAAACTTCCTTAAAATCAATGTGTCAAGGGGAATTCATGAAAAAAAAATGCCGATGAAGCTTAGGAATTTTTAGAGAGTTTTATCCGAGAAAACCATGTAGTGGGAACACTGTGATGACTTAGTTTCATCAGTTCCCCAACCCAAATCTAGTGGTTTTTTCTTAGAGACAAACATAGCATCCGAAGCAAAGATGGCTACAATCGTATGTATGTTAAAAGCTTTAGAAATCAAAGAACGAGCTCTAGCTCAAATCAATCAAGTTTCTACGCCCATGCCGCGAATCGTCTTTCTTCATCTCATGTTTCAGAGGAATGTCCTCTCTTAAGAAACAATCAACCACTAGGTCAGGTAAACGGTGCATTCTAGCGTCCCGGGAACAATCTATTTTCTCCAACCTACAATCTTGGTTGGAGAAATCACCCGAACTTTGCATGAAATCAAGGAAACTACTCCAGAATAAAATTTCACTCCTCTTCAACCCAACAATTTCCTAGGGAAACATTCCTTTCAATTCTTAAACCAATTTTAATGACCAAATGCCATATCCAAATCAGTCTCTTCATCATCAATCAGAATCATACACCACCGAATTCGATCATGACAAACGCCTCAATATTTTGGAAAAGGGTTTATAAACCATATATAAGGCTTCTACACAAACCACCAACTTGTTGACTCAAACATCCAACACTTTGAATTCTTTTATGCAATCAACCTGACAAATTCTCAATTTCAACACGCAAGCCATAGCTAGATTAGAAACCCAACTTGGACAACTAGCCGGTCTGGAGTGAGAGAGAGAAAAGAATATTTTCGAGTCAACCCGTGACTAACCCTAAGGACATGGGATCGAAGTTCAACCAACCAAGCTCAAGTGAATGCAATCCATTCACTACTGGTCGAGAAAATAAACTGATAATTAAGTTAGAATGCCTCCAAATAGAACCCTTAAACCAAATAAATACTCCCTCAAGAGGAGAAAATCCTAGAAACTTTCAAGCAAGTTAAGGTAAATATTCTCTCTTAGATGTAATTGAACAAATCCTTCTTATGCAAAATTTTTAAAAGATTTGTGCACTAAGAATAGAAGAATAAATATTCCAAAGAAAGTCTTTCTTGCTGCCAATATCGATGTGCTCTCAAAGTCTGTTCCTTTAAAATATAAGGATCCTAGTTGTCCTACCATCTCATGTGTCATTGGTAATACCTACATTGATAAGGCACTTTTAAACTTAGGGGCTGTCAATTTGTTTCCTATTCGGTCTACCAAAGAACTTAATGTAGGAGAACTCAAACCAACAAAATACACCATACGCTTAGTCGATAGATCCACAAAATCCCCATATGTGAGATAGAGGATGTTCCGATTAAGGTTGGGGATTTTATTTTTCTAATGGATTTCATAGTCTTGGAAACACGCATCGCTTCCAATCTCAAAGGTCGATACTACCATTTTAGAAAGACCATTCTTAGCCACTTCTAATGCTCTAATTAATCAGAGAACTGATCAAATGAAGTCGTCCTTTAGGAATTTGACGGTGATATTAATATTTTTAATCCAAACTAACCACTAATCAACCTCTAGAAATAAACTACATCCGTGAAATAGAAGAAGAAGAGAATGAATCGATCTTAGTTTTGAGGAAATCTTTGGTGAGGAGCTAAAGATTTTAGAAAAATCAAATCGTCTTTCAGAATAAGGAAACTGTTTAAATACATACTTCTTTAACCCAACGCTTTAAGAACTCTTTGTCGATGAACTTAGATTCTTGGAAAATAAACAACAACTGAATTTTCATACCTTAATCATGAAACTTGGGTTTGAGGAAAATTTTAAACAAGAACCGGTTGTGATCAATAAGGAATCTAAGTTCAATCGAAATTCAAAATGCATAACACCATCGATACTTACCTTTTATTGTTAGAAAAATCATGGAAAACCTTGAAATGTTCAAAATTTAAGCACATAATTGATTATATCATTTTAAATTTCTTTAAAATTAGGGGTAGAATTTTTAGCAATAAGGTAGGATTTGATGTAGAGTATGAGTTTTTCATGTTTAATTTTTATTCTACATCTTTATTTTTGTCTCATAATAATGATAAAAGGATTTATTCTTCTCTCATGTGGGAGTTTCTTGTTCTTTGTCAAAAAAAATGGAAAAAGAAGAAAAAAAGGATAAAAAAGGATTTATGAAAAAGAGAGAGAAGAGTAAATTTTGACTTCATCCCCTCATAACAGGTAATTGCGCATTTTTTTTATCATTGTCTACCGAACAAATGTAAGTGCTTCAATTCTTATCTGCTTTACTTTGTATATTATAGAGTTTGCATTGAGGACAATGCAAAATTTAGGTGTGGTGGTGGGGACTAGTCAATTTTCCTCTTTATCTTAGTTATTTTTCTTTTTATCGTACCATTTTTTATGTCATTTTTTAGAAATATTGTCACTTGCCAACTTAATAGAGTTGATTAATAATTGATCCATTTGATAAATTTTAAATTTTCTAATTCTTATTTAGTTTTATAGTCAAGTTCACATTTTATGTTAACTCTAAATAAATTTCTAAAAATAATTTTCAAAGTAGTATACTAAAGTCTTAACTTGGACTTTTAATTAAAGTAATGAAATTTTTGCATGCTTAGCTTAGAGTTGATAATAAATTTTCAAGTTGTCTTGATCTAAATATTTTTAGGATATATATAGATATACACATATATATATATATTATTAAAATAAAAACTAATATTACTAAAGAAGAGTGCAAAAATAGGCACTAATTAAAATTTCTCTTAAAATCCTAGGCTTACTCTATCTTACTAAGCCTAAGTTGATCGAGTAATTAAGCCCAATGAGTATTTTCATGCTTAATGACCTAAGCCCAATTAGGTTGGGATTCATTGGTCCAAAACTGGTTAAATGGTTACTTAGAAAGTCCGATCAAGAAGAACAAAATCACCAAGGAATAAAAAGTTAAAAATATTTTACTAACAATATTTTTATATATATTGTTATATTTGTGTATATGTTCTTGAAAATAAATTGATTAAGAGACTTAAAATTATTTGAAACAAAGAGTTATCATGTTCTTTCCAAAACTTTTAAATTAAATTTCTAAGTTAGACTTGGTTTTGTATAACTATAATGAAAAAATTTCTAAGAGATTTACCTTTATGCTTATATATAAAAATGTTTTCTTGAGTAAATAACTAGCTTTAATTAGAATGTTTAAATATATCATGTAAATTAATTATTCATAAATTTCTTTAAATTGGCAAGTTGACCGAATTTTATGGGTATATTCACTACAACCCTCACGATACTACAACTCGTCCACTAGGGTAACCTAGGGGTATTTGATAATCATATTTTTATTATAATTTTACACCATCATTATCTATTTAATTTAGATAAAAATGTCACTAATAACATATTTTTCTCTTAATTTGCAGGTTAATGAAGAATCAATAAATAAAACCAAAAAAGAACCCAAATTTTCTTATTTTTTAACCTCTTATTGAAGCCCGGGATCAAACCAAGCAATCTACACAAGTCGAAGAAACAAAAATCGAAAATGAAATGAAATCAAGTCAAAATCATATTCGGGATGATTAGTTGCAAAGAAACGACGATATCTCCTAATCTGGAAGGCGAAATTTAACATATAATATACGAAAATCGCCTATCTCGATGAGACGAGGCCATTTGTCAAGTCAGATTTTTTATCCTAGTATCGATACTAGTATTGATATTTCTATCGATACCAGTATCGATACCGGTATCGATAGGGGTATCGATACCTAGTTTTCTGTTACAATTTAAAGGCTGAAATTGATTAACTTGGGGTTCAAGTTTAATCTAAGGGTTGATATTGGTTGTAATATTCTATAAATAGGGATAGAGGGTGAGAGGTTTGAGTCTGAAATATTTTATAAAACTCCATTTGGAGACGAGGGCTACTCTTAATTGAGAAGACCTTTCAAATTTATAACTTTTTGTTATAATTAATAAAAAAATATTTTCACCTCTTCATATTTTCTTTTCTTCTCTTTGTTTGATCATGAAGATGAAGATGAGATCAAGATAAAGGTTTGCTTTCACCTTGAGGCTAGAACCCTCTTTGGATGCAAATTTTCTCGTTTGGTAATAAATATTTCTTCTTGTTTTCTTTTCTTACTTATTTAATGCTTTATAGAGTAGATTTACATTTATGTTTTTACTTTCATGTATTTACTTTCATGTCTTTACTATTTTTGCATTTATTGCCTTCATGTATTTATTTTCATGTCTTTACTATTTTTGCATTTATTGCCTTCATGTATTTATTTTCATGTCTTTACTTTCTTGCATTTATTTTATAGTTTAGATTTTATTTTCTTCATTCACCTTGAGGCTAGAACCCTCTAGGAATTGCCCTAAATGTGAAGCTAATATTTGTAGGAACTCTAGAAATTATTTGAAACTAGCTTTATATTCAACTTATTCAGATCGATTGAGATTAGCTAAGTGGATCTATTCTAGATTCCTCATATCTTTAATTAATCCTCCATATTTTACTTTCTTGATCTTTCTCTTTATTCTTATTTTTTATTTGTTTGTTTTATTTTACTTTATCACCTTCTTTATTTTCCTTTATTTTATACATCATTCTTTCTCCTCACTCAAACTTGTTTTGTTCATTTGCATATATTCACAACCACTCTTTATCTTTCCACTCTCATTCTCATTTTGTTTTTATTTGCAATTTATCACGACCACTCTCTTAATCTCCACAATCCATCACATTTCTTCTATCACACTCCTAATTATCACACACAACATAAGAACCAATTTTGATTAACTCTACAACACATTCCTCGATAGATAACTTTTATACTATAACTTGATAGTTGTATACTTACAACTTAGGTCCATATTATTTACCTATTAAGTTTTTGGCACCGTTGCCGGGGAACGGTGCTTGTAATTAAGATATTTTGGTTCTTTAACTTGTGTGTTTTCTTGTGAAGGAACCACTTGGAGCTTGAAGATTAAGAGTTGAAGATTAAAGATTGAAGAATTGCCTTCAAAGAGGCTAGGATGCTTTTGCATGGGTAACTCTTCTTTCTAGTATTTTCAATTCCACCATTTTAGTTAGTTCTCACAATTAGAGATAATTAGGATTAAAAAATAAAAATATATATATTTTACTTTTGTCAACCGTAATAAAATTCACCATCCATTTGGTCATTTACTCACAAGATAATAAACTCAAACAATATCACCCTTTCTCACATTTGTTTGATTTCTAACCTTAATTAAAAAACTAAAAAGATTTTATTTTTGCATCATTTTGTAGTAGCTTTAAATTTCTAGGGTTGCATTGCATATAATAGTAGGAATTCACTAAAGTGATTTGCGCATCTTGATTTGACATCACTTGAAAATATTTTTAAGGGCAAAATTCATTAATCAAGATAAGGTGAGGGATTTCATCACCCTTTCCTTAGCCTACAAATCACTAATTCCTCACTACAACAACCCAAGCCTTTTAAAAACTCATTAGACGCTGACCCCTAAGGATTCGAGCTCATTAAGGAATAAGAAATCCTTAAGTGAACCGGTTCAAGTTTACTTGAATTAGTTGGTGTTTAAGGCATGGTTTAGGAGTTACGTAAAGCACTCCGCAAGGAACGAGGTACTTAATTGATCTTTGATCTCCCTCTAGTACTATCCTTACCTGGCTAACTGACTGAGTAAACTTCGATCTTTTCACTAAAGGAGCTTTTGGTTAGAAACTGGTCTAGTTGAGTTTAGGCTTAATCCTAAAATTTCAAGTAATTGACAAAAGTGAGTGTTTTGATTTGTTTTAGTTATGTTTTTCTCTTATCCTTCTCATTTTTCTCGTTGTCTTTTAGAAATTTTTTAAGTTTTGCTTAAATAAAAAACTAACTTTTATTTTTCTTAGAATTTTTTAGTTAAATAAAAAATTTATAGAAAGAATTTGCTTTGGTGCATGCAAAGTTAGATTAGGGATAATACCAATCGCTTAATCCATTTTGAACCAATTTTTGAAGAAATGGCTAATTCTAATCCACCCGCTCTTCAAGATGTGTGTTATCTAACTAGGAATGCAATCCCTTCTTGCATTAAACTTCCGATATCAATGGAACTAATTTTGAGCTTAGAGCATTTCATAAACATGCTTCCAAATTTCTTAGAAGTAGAATCAAGACGATATATTTTTATCTCCTAATTTGAAGAAGTTTGTCTTGTGATTAAGATGAGGGACTTATCTGAAGATGTGACTAAGATTAGATTCATTCTATTTTCTCGTAAGGATAAAGCCAAGAAATGGCTGTATAGCTTACCCACAAATTCTATCTCAACTTGGGGTGAATTTGTTACCGTTTTTCTGAAGAAATTATTTCCTTTCCATAAAATGGTTAAGCTTCAAACAAAGATTCAAAATTTTAAGATTGTCCCGGAGAACCATTCTGAAAGTATTTTGATAAATTTAAGGATCTTCTTATCCAATGTCCTCATCACGGTCTTGAGAAATGGCGATTATGCCAAATTATCTATGAAGGATTGGATTATTCTTCAAAAACTTCCTTAAAATCAATGTGTCAAGGGGAATTCATGAAAAAAAAATGCCGATGAAGCTTAGGAATTTTTAGAGAGTTTTATCCGAGAAAACCATGTAGTGGGAACACTGTGATGACTTAGTTTCATCAGTTCCCCAACCCAAATCTAGTGGTTTTTTCTTAGAGACAAACATAGCATCCGAAGCAAAGATGGCTACAATCGTGCGTATGTTAAAAGCTTTAGAAATCAAAGAACGAGCTCTAGCTCAAATCAATCAAGTTTCTGCCTCTGGCTGTCGCAACTGTCTTTCTTCATCTCATGTTTCAGAGGAATGTCCTCTCTTAAGAAACAATCAACCACTAGGTCAGGTAAACGGTGCATTCTAGCGTCCCGGGAACAATCTATTTTCTCCAACCTACAATCTTGGTTGGAGAAATCACCCGAACTTTGCATGAAATCAAGGAAACTACTCCGTAAATAAAAATTTCACTCCCTCTTCAACCCAACAATTTCCTAGGGGAAACACAGTTCCTTTCAATTCTTAAACCAATTTTTAACAGCCAAATCTGTCATATCCAAATCAGTCTCTTCATCATCAATCTGTAAATCATACACCACCGAATTCTGATCATGACAAACGTCTCAATATTTTGGAAAAGGGTTTATAAACCATATATAAGGCTTCTACACAAACCACCAACTTGTTGACTCAAACATCCAACACTTTGAATTCTTTTATGCAATCAACCGGACAAATTCTCAATTTCAACACGCAAGCCATAGCTAGATTAGAAACCCAACTTGGACAACTAGCCAGTGCTGTGAGTGAGAGAGAGAAAAGAATATTTTCGAGTCAACCCGTGACTAACCCTAAGGACATGGGATCGAGTTCAACCAACCAAGCTCAAGTGAATGCAATCCATTCACTACGGTCAGGAAAATAAACTGATAATTAAGTTAGAATGCCTCCAAATAGAACCCTTAAACCAAATAAATACTCCCCTCAAGAGGAGAAAATCCTAGAAACTTTCAAGCAAGTTAAGGTAAATATTCCTCTCTTAGATGTAATTGAACAAATCCCTTCTTATGCAAAATTTTTAAAAGATTTGTGCACTAAGAATAGAAGAATAAATATTCCAAAGAAAGTCTTTCTTGCTGCCAATATCAGTGATGTGCTCTCAAAGTCTGTTCCTTTAAAATATAAGGATCCTAGTTGTCCTACCATCTCATGTGTCATTGGTAATACCTACATTGATAAGGCACTTTTAAACTTAGGGGCCAGTGTCAATTTGCTTCCCTATTCGGTCTACCAGCAACTTAATGTAGGAGAACTCAAACCAACAAAATACACCATACAGTTAGCTGATAGATCTGTCAAAATCCCCATATGTGAGATAGAGGATGTTCTGATTAAGGTTGGGGATTTTATTTTTCTAATGGATTTCATAGTCTTGGAAACACGCATCGCTTCCAATCTCAAAGGTCGATACTACCATTTTAGAAAGACCATTCTTAGCCACTTCTAATGCTCTAATTAATCAGAGAACTGATCAAATGAAGTCGTCCTTTAGGAATTTGACGGTGATATTAATATTTTTAATCCAAAACTAACCACTAATCAACCTCTAGAAATAAACTACATCCGTGAAATAGAAGAAGAAGAGAATGAATCGATCTTAGTTTTGAGGAAATCTTTGGTGAGGAGCTAAAGATTTTAGAAAAATCAAATCAGTCTTTCAGATAAGGAAACCGTGTTAAATACATACTTCTTTAACCCAACGCTTTAAGAACTCTTTGTCGATGAACTTAGATTCTTGGAAAATAAACAACAACTGAATTTTCATACCTTAATCATGAAACTTGGGTTTGAGGAAAATTTTAAACAAGAACCGGTTGTGATCAATAAGGAATCTAAGTTCAATCGAAATTCAAAATGCATAACACCATCGATACTTACCTTTTATTGTTAGAAAAATCATGGAAAACCTTGAAATGTTCAAAATTTAAGCACATAATTGATTATATCATTTTAAATTTCTTTAAAATTAGGGGTAGAATTTTTAGCAATAAGGTAGGATTTGATGTAGAGTATGAGTTTTTCATGTTTAATTTTTATTCTACATCTTTATTTTTGTCTCATAATAATGATAAAAGGATTTATTCTTCTCTCATGTGGGAGTTTCTTGTTCTTTGTCAAAAAAAATGGAAAAAGAAGAAAAAAAGGATAAAAAGGATTTATGAAAAAAGAGAGAGAAGAGTAAATTTTGACTTCATCCCCTCATAACAAAGGTAATTGCGATTTTTTTATCATTGTCTACGAACAAATGTAAGTGCTTCAATTCTTATCTGCTTTACTTTGTATATTATAGAGTTTGCATTGAGGACAATGCAAAATTTAGGTGTGGTGGTGGGGACTAGTCAATTTTCCTCTTTATCTTAGTTATTTTTCTTTTTATCGTACCATTTTTTATGTCATTTTTTAGAAATATTGTCACTTGCCAACTTAATAGAGTTGATTAATAATTGATCCATTTGATAAATTTTAAATTTTCTAATTCTTATTTAGTTTTATAGTCAAGTTCACATTTTATGTTAACTCTAAATAAATTTCTTAAAATAATTTTCAAAGTAGTATACTAAAGTCTTAACTTGGACTTTTAATTAAAGTAATGAAATTTTTGCATGCTTAGCTTAGAGTTGATAATAAATTTTCAAGTTGTCTTGATCTAAATATTTTTAGGATATATATAGATATACACATATATATATATATTATTAAAATAAAAAACTAATATTACGAAAGAAGAGTGCAAAAATAGGCACTAATTAAAATTCTCTTAAAATCCTAGGCGACTCTATCTTACTAAGCCTAAGTTGATCGAGTAATTAAGCCCAATGAGTATTTTCATGCTTAATGACCTAAGCCCAATTAGGTTGGGATTCATTGGTCCAAAACTGGTTAAATGGTTACTTAGAAAGTCCGATCAAGAAGAACAAAATCACCAAGGAATAAAAAGTTAAAAATATTTTACTAACAATATTTTTATATATATTGTTATATTTGTGTATATGTTCTTGAAAATAAATTGATTAAGAGACTTAAAATTATTTGAAACAAAGAGTTATCATGTTCTTTCCAAAACTTTTAAATTAAATTTCTAAGTTAGACTTGGTTTTGTATAACTATAATGAAAAAATTTCTAAGAGATTTACCTTTAGTTATATATAAAAATGTTTTCTTGAGTAAATAACTAGCTTTAATTAGAATGTTTAAATATATCATGTAAATTAATTATTCATAAATTTCTTTAAATTGGCAAGTTGACCGAATTTTATGGGTATATTCACTGCAAACCCTCACGAGACTACAACTCGTCCACTAGGGTAACCTAGGGGTTTAAAGGCTTGTGGTATGTGCTAAATACAACCGCGATTCCTGCGAAAGTGAGTTAGGATTTTTCTTTCTTTCTCTTTCAATTTCTTTCTTTGCTAGAGGACTAGCAAAAGTTTAGGTGTGGGGGTATTTGATAATCACATTTTTATTATAAAATTACACCCTCATTATCTATTTAATTTAAATAAAAATGTCACTAATAACATATTTTTCTCTTAATTTGCAGGTTAATGAAGAATCAATAAATAAAAGCTAAAAAGAACTCAAATTTTCTCATTTTTTAACCTCTTATTGAAGCCCGGGATCATGTCAAGTAATCTACACAATTCGAAGAAACAAGGATCGAAAATGAAATGATATCAAGTCAAAAATCATATTCGAGATTATTAGTTGCAAAGAAACGACGATATCTTCAATCCGGAAGGCGGAATTTAACATATAATGTATGAAAATCACCCATCTCAATGAGACGAAGCCATCTGTCAAGTCAGAGTTTTTATCCTAGTATCGATACTAGTATCGATACCGGTATCGATATTGGTATCGATACCAGTATCGATAGGAGTATCGATACCTAGTTTTCTGTTACGATTTAAAGGCTGAAATTGATTAACTTGGGAATCAAGTTTAATCTAGGGGTTGATATTGGTTGTAATACACTATAAATAGGGATAGAGGGTGAGAGATTTGAGTGTGAAATATTTTGTAAAAACTCCATTTGGAGACGAGGGTTGCTCTTAATTGAGAAGACCTTCCAAATTTATAGCTTTTATTACAATTAATAAAAAAATATTTTCACCTCTTCATATTTTCTTTTCATCTCTTTGTTTGATCATGACGATGAAGATGAGATCAATATGAAGGTTTGCTTTCACCTTGAGGCTAGATCCCTCTTGGGATGCAAATTTTCTTTGCTAATAAAATTTTCTTCTTATTTTCTTTTCTTGCTTATTTAATGCTTTGTAGAGTAGATTTACATTCGTATCTTTACTTTCATGTATTTACTTTCATGACTTTACTATTCTTGCATTTATTGCTTTCATGTATTTACTTTCATGTCTTTCCATTCTTGCATTTATTTTGTAGTTTAGATTTTATTTTCTTCAATTTACCTTCTGTAAGAACCCTCGAGGAATTGCCCTTTTCTAAATGTGAAGCTAATATTTGTGGGAACTCTAGAAATTATTTGAAACTAGCTTTATATTCTACTTATTCACATAAGATTGATTAGCTAAGTGGATCTATTCTAGATTCCTCATATCTTTAATTAATCCTCCATATTTTACTTTCTTGATCTTTCTCTTTATTCTTATTTTTATTTGCTTGTTTTATTTTTCTTTATCACCTTCTTTATTTTCCTTTATTTAATACATCATTCTTTCTCCTGTCTCAAACTTGTTTTGTTTATTTGCACATATTCACAGCCACTCTTTATCTTTCCACTCACATTCTCATTTTGTTTTTATTTGCACTTTATCACGACCACTCTCTTAATCTCCTCAATCCATCACATTTCTTCTATCACACTCCTAATTGTCACACACACAACATAAGAACCAATTTTGACTAACTCTACAAAGACCTTCCTCGATCGATAACTTTTATACTATAACTTGATATTTGTATACTTACAACTTAGGTCCATAATATTTACCTATCAAGTTTTTACCGCCGTTGCCGGAGAACGGTTCTTGTAATTAAGATATTTTGGTTCTTTAGCTTGTGTGTTTTCTTGTGAAGGAACCACTTGTAGCTTAAAGATTAAGAGTTGAAGATTGAAGATTGAAGAATTGCCTTCAAAGAGGCTAGGATGCTTTTACGTGGGTAACTTTTCCTTCTAGTATTTTTAATTCCACCATTTTAGTTAGTTCTCACAATTAGAGATAATTACGATTAAAAAATAAAAAAATTATATATATTTTATTTTTGTCAACCATAATAAAATTCACCCTCCATTTGGACATTTACTCACAACATAATAAACTCAAACAATATCACCCTTTCTCACATTTGTTTGATTTCTAACCTTAATTAAAAAAATAAAAAGATTTTATTTTTGCATCATTTTGTACTTGCTTTTAATTCTAGGGTTGCATTGCATGTAATAGTAGGAGTTCACCAAAGTGATTTGCGCATCTTGATTTGACACCACTTGAAAATATTTTTAAGAGCAAAACCCATTAATCAAGATAAGGTGAGGGATTTCATCACCCTTTTCTTAGCCCACAAATCACTAATTTTTCACTACACAAACCCAAGCCTTTTAAAAACTCATTAGACATTGGCCCCTAAGGATTCGAGCTCATTAAGGAACAAGAAATCCTTAAATGAACCGGTTCAAGTTTACTTGAATTAGTTGGTGTTTAAGGCAAGGTTTAGGGGTTGCGTAAAGCACTCCGCAACGAACGAGGTACTTATTTGATCTTTGATCTCCCTCTAGTACTATCCTTACCTAGCTAACTGACCGAGTAAACTTCGATCTTTTTACTAAAGGAGTTTTTGGTTAGGAGCTGGTCTAGTTGAGTTCTGGCTTAACCCTAAAATTACAAGTGATTGACAAAAGTTATTATTTTCATTTATTTTTGTTAGGTTTTTCTCTTATCCTTCACCTTTTTCTCATTATCTTTTAGATTTTTTTTAAAGTTTTCCTTAAAAAACAAACTTTTATTTTTCTCGAATTTTTTAGTTAAATAAAAAAATTTATAAAAAGATTTTCCTTTGGTGTATGCAAAGTTGGATTAGGGATAATACCAAACGTTTAATCCATTTTGAACCAATTTTCGAAAAAATGGCTAATCCTAATCAACCCGTTCTTCAAGATGTGTGTTATCCAACTAGGAATGTGATCCCTTCTCGCATTAAACTCCCTAATGTCAATGGAACTAATTTTGAGCTTAGACCGCATTTCATAAACATGCTTCCAAAATTCTTAGGAGTAGAATCTGAAGACGCATATATTTTTATCTCCGAATTTGAAGAAGTTTGTCTTGTGATTAAGATGAGGGACTTATCTGAAGATGTGACTAAGTTTAGATTCATTCTATTTGCTCTTAAGAATAAAGTCAAGAAATGACTGTATAGCTTACCCACAAATTCTATTTCAACTTGGGGTGAATTTGTTACCGTTTTTCTGAAAAAATTCTTTCCTATCCATAAAATGGTTAAGCTTAGAAACAACATCCAAAATTTTAAGATTGTCTCAGGAGAACCATTCTGGAAGTATTTTGACAAATTTAAGGATCTTCCTATCCAATGTCCTGACCACGGTCTTAAGAAATGGCAATTATGCAAAATCATCTATGAAGAATTGGATTATTCTTTAAAAACTTTCTTAGAATCAATGTGTCAAGAGGATTTCATGATGAAAAATGCCGATGAAGCCTGGGAATTTTTAGAGAGTTTATTCGAGAAAACCATGCAGTGAGAACACTGTGATGACCTAGTTTCATCAGTTCCCCAACCCAAATCTAGTAGTTTTTCTTTAGAGACAAACATAGCCTCTGAAGCAAAGATGGCTACAATCATGCGTAGGTTAGAAGCTTTAGAAATCAAAGAACGAGCTCCAGCTCAAATCAATCAAGTTTACCCTCATTGCGTAATCTTTCTTCATCTCATGTTTGAGAGGAATGTCCTCTCTTAAGAAACAATCAACCACTAGGTCGTGTAGTGCATTCTAGCGTCCGGGAACAATCTATTTTCTCCAACCTACAATCTTGGTTGGAGAAATCAACGAACTTTGCATGAAATCAAGGAAACTACTCAGTAAATAAAATTTCACTCCCTCTTCAACCCAACAATTTCCTAGGGAAACAGGTTCCTTTCAATTCTTAAACCAATTTTTACGACCAAATCTGTCATATCCAAATCAGTCTCTTCATCATCAATCTGTAAATCATACACCACCGAATTCTGATCATGACAAACGTCTCAATATTTTGGAAAAGGGTTTATAAACCATATATAAGGCTTCTACACAAACCACCAACTTGTTGACTCAAACATCCAACACTTTGAATTCTTTTATGCAATCAACCGGACAAATTCTCAATTTCAACACGCAAGCCATAGCTAGATTAGAAACCCAACTTGGACAACTAGCGGTCTTGTGAGTGAGAGAGAATATTTTAGTCAACCCGTGACTAACCCTAAGGACATGGGATCGAGTTCAACCAACCAAGCTCAAGTGAATGCAATCCATTCACTACGGTCGAGAAAATAAACTGATAATTAAGTTAGAATGCCTCCAAATAGAACCCTTAAACCAAATAAATACTCCCCTCAAGAGGAGAAAATCCTAGAAACTTTCAAGCAAGTTAAGGTAAATATTCCTCTCTTAGATGTAATTGAACAAATCCCTTCTTATGCAAAATTTTTAAAAGATTTGTGCACTAAGAATAGAAGAATAAATATTCCAAAGAAAGTCTTTCTTGCTGCCAATATCAGTGATGTGCTCTCAAAGTCTGTTCCTTTAAAATATAAGGATCCTAGTTGTCCTACCATCTCATGTGTCATTGGTAATACCTACATTGATAAGGCACTTTTAAACTTAGGGGCCGTGTCAATTTGCTTCCTATTAGGTCTACAACAACTTAATGTAGGAGAACTCAAACCAACAAAATACACCATCTAGGTTAGTGATAGATCCAAAATCCCCATATGTGAGATAGAGGATGTTCGATTAAGGTTGGGGATTTTATTTTTCTAATGGATTTCATAGTCTTGGAAACACCAGTTTCCAATCTCAAAGGTCGAATACGGTCATTTTAGAAAGACCATTCTTAGCCACTTCTAATGCTCTAATTAGCGTAGAACTGATCAAATGAAGTCGTCCTTTAGGAATTTGACGGTGATATTAATATTTTAATCAGAAAACTAACCAGACTAATCAACCTCTAGAAATAAACTACATCCAGGAAATAGAAGAAGAAGAATGAATCGGATCTTAGTTTTGAGGAAATCTTTGGTGAGGAGCTAAAGATTTTAGAAAAATCAAATCGAGTCTTTGAGAATAAAGAAGCGTGTTAAATACATACTTCTTTAACCCGTTTTAAGAACTCTTTCTGATGAACTTAGATTCTTGGAAAATAAACAACAACTGAATTTTCATACCTTAATCATGAAACTTGGGTTTGAGGAAAATTTTAAACAAGAACGGTTGTGATCAATAAGGAATCTAAGTTCAATCGAAATTCAAAATGCATAACACCATCGATACTTACCTTTTATTGTTAGAAAAATCATGGAAAACCTTGAAATGTTCAAAATTTAAGCACATAATTGATTATATCATTTTAAATTTCTTTAAAATTAGGGTAGAATTTTTAGCAATAAGGTAGGATTTGATGTAGAGTATGAGTTTTCATGTTTAATTTTTATTCTACATCTTTATTTTTGTCTCATAATAATGATAAAAGGATTTATTCTTCTCTCATGTGGGAGTTTCTTGTTCTTTGTCAAAAAAAATGGAAAAGAAGAAAAAAAGGATAAAAAGGGATTTATGAAAAAAGAGAGAGAAGAGTAAATTTTGACTTCATCCCCTCATAACAAAGGTAATTGCAGATTTTTTATCATTGTCGTGAACAAATGTAAGTGCTTCAATTCTTATCTGCTTTACTTTGTATATTATAGAGTTTGCATTGAGGACAATGCAAAATTTAGGTGTGGGTGGGGACTAGTCAATTTTCCTCTTTATCTTAGTTATTTTTCTTTTATCATTACCATTTTTTATGTCATTTTTTAGAAATATTGTCACTTGCCAACTTAATAGAGTTGATTAATAATTGATCCATTTGATAAATTTTAAATTTTCTAATTCTTATTTAGTTTTATAGTCAAGTTCACATTTTATGTTAACTCTAAATAAATTTCTTAAAATAATTTTCAAAGTAGTATACTAAAGTCTTAACTTGGACTTTTAATTAAAGTAATGAAATTTTTGCATGCTTAGCTTAGAGTTGATAATAAATTTTCAAGTTGTCTTGATCTAAATATTTTTAGGATATATATAGATATACACATATATATATATATTATTAAAATAAAAAACTAATATTACGAAAGAAGAGTGCAAAAATAGGCACTAATTAAAATTCTCTTAAAATCCTAGGCGACTCTATCTTACTAAGCCTAAGTTGATCGAGTAATTAAGCCCAATGAGTATTTTCATGCTTAATGACCTAAGCCCAATTAGGTTGGGATTCATTGGTCCAAAACTGGTTAAATGGTTACTTAGAAAGTCCGATCAAGAAGAACAAAATCACCAAGGAATAAAAAGTTAAAAATATTTTACTAACAATATTTTTATATATATTGTTATATTTGTGTATATGTTCTTGAAAATAAATTGATTAAGAGACTTAAAATTATTTGAAACAAAGAGTTATCATGTTCTTTCCAAAACTTTTAAATTAAATTTCTAAGTTAGACTTGGTTTTGTATAACTATAATGAAAAAATTTCTAAGAGATTTACCTAGCTTATATATAAAAATGTTTTCTTGAGTAAATAACTAGCTTTAATTAGAATGTTTAAATATATCATGTAAATTAATTATTCATAAATTTCTTTAAATTGGCAAGTTGACCAATTTTATGGGTATATTCACGCAAACCCTCGAGACTACAACTCGTCCACTAGGGTAACCTAGGGGTTTAAAGGCTTGTGGTATGTGCTAAATAAATACATGATTCTTGAAAGTGAGTTAGGATTTTTCTTTCTTTCTCTTTCAATTTCTTTCTTTGCTAGAGGACTAGCAAAAGTTTAGGTGTGGGGTATTTGATAATCACATTTTTATTATAATTTTACACCATTATTATCTAATTTATTTAAATAAAAATATCACTAATAACATATTTTTCTCTTAATTTGCGGGTTAATGAAGAATCAATAAATAAAAGCCAAAAGAACTCAAATTTTCTCATTTTATACCTCTTATTGAAGCCGAGATCAAGCCAAGCAATCTACACAAGTCAAAGAAACAAAGATCGAAAATGAAATAAAATCAAGTCAAAATCATATTCGAGATGATTAGTTGCAAAAGAAACAATGATATCTCCCAATCCGGAAGAATTTAACATATAATAAATAAAATGGCCTATCTCGACATGATGAAGCCATCTGTCAAGTTTAATTTTGATCCTAGTATCGATACTAATATCGATCAGGTATCGATATTGGTATCGATAGGGTATCGATACCGCTTTTGTTATAATTTAAAGGTGAAATTGATTAACTTGGGCATCAAGTTTAATCCAATGGTTGATATTGGTTGTATCTGTAAAAATAGGGATAGAGGGTGAGAGCTTTGAGTGTGAAATATTTTGTAAAACTCCATTTGGAGAGGATGGTTACTCTTAATTGAGAAGACCTTCCAAATTTATAACTTTTGTTACAATTATTAAAAAATATTTTCACCTCGTCATATTTTTTTTTCTTCTCTTTGTTTGATCATGAAGATGAAGATGAGATGAAGATCAAGATCAAGATGAATGTTTGCTTTCACCTTGAGGCTAGAACCATCTTAGGATACAAATTTTCTCTTTGCTAATAAATTTTTCTTCTTATTTTCTTTTCTTGCTTATTTAATGCTTAGTAGAGTAGATTTATATTCATGTCTTTACTTTCATGTCTTTACTATTCTTGCATTTATTGCATTCATGTATTTACTTTCATGTCTTTACTATTCTTGCATTTATTTTATAGTTTAGATTTTATTTTCTTCAATTCACCTTGAGACTAAAACCCTCGAGGGAATTGCCCTTTTCTAAATGTGGAGCTAATATTTGTGGGAACTCTAGAAATTATTTGAAACTAGCTTTATATCCAACTTATTCACATAAGATTGAGATTAACTAAGTGGATCTATTCTAGATTCCTCATATCTTTAATTAATCCTCCATATTTTACCTTATAGATCTTTCTCTTTGTTCTTGTTTTTATTAGTTTGTTTTATTTTCCTTTTATTCACCTTGAGGCTAGAACCCTCTAGAATTGCTCTAAATGTGAAGCTAATATTTGTGGGAACTCTAAAATTATTTGAAACTAGCTTTATATCCTACTTATTCACATAAGATTGAGATTAGCTAAGTGGATCTATTCTAGATTCTTCATATCTTTTATTAATCCTTCATATTTTACTTTCTTGATCTTTCTCTTTATTCCTGTTTTTTATTTGTTTGTTTTATTTTCATTTATCACCTTCTTTATTTTCCTTTATTTTATACATCATTCTTTCTCCTCTCTCAAACTTGTTTTGTTTAGTTGCACATATTCACAACCACTCTTTATCTTTCCACTCTCATTCTCATTTTGTTTTATTTGCACTTTATCGACCACTCTCTTAATCTCCACAATCCATCACATTTCTTCTGTCACACTCCTAATTGTCACACACACAACATAAGAATTAATTTTGATTAACTCTTACAACACCTTCCCGTGGGATCAATAACTTTTACATTATATCTTGACAGTTGTATACTTGCAACTTACGTCCATATTATTTACCTATCAAGTTTTTACCGCCGTTCTTAGGAACGGTTCTTGTAATTAAGATATTTTGGTTCTTTAACTTGTGTGTTTTCTTGTGAAGGAACCACTTGGAGCTTGAAGATTAAGAGTTGAAGATTGAAGATTGAAGAATTGCCTTCAAAGAGGCTAGGATACTTTTAGTGGGTAACTCTTCTTTCTAGTATTTTTAATTTCACCATTTTAGTTAGTTCTCACAATTAGAGACAATTAGGATTACAAAAATAAAAAATTATTGTTATTTTTGTCAACCATAATAAAATTAAGCCCTCCATTTGGACATTTACTCACAAGATAATAAACTCAAATAATATCACCCTTTCTCACATTTGTTTGATTGCTAACCTTAATTAAAAAAATAAAAAGATTTTTTTTTGCATTATTTTGTAGTTGCTTTTAATTTCTAGGATTGCATTACATATAATAGTAGGAATTCACCAAAGTGATTTGCGCATCTTGATTTGACACCACTTGAAAATATTTTTAAGGGCAAAACCCATTAATCAAGATAAGGTGAGGGATTTCATCACCCTTTTCTTAGCCCACAAATCACTAATTCCTCACTATACAAACCCAAGCCTTTTAAAAACTCATTAGACGTTGGCCCCCTAAGGATTCGAGCTCATTAAGGAACAAGAAATCCTTAAGTGAACCGGTTCAAATTTACTTGAATTAGTTGGTGTTTAAGGCAAGGTTTAGGGGTTGCGTAAAGCGCTCCGCAAGGAACGAGGTACTTAATTAATCTTTGATCTCCCTCTAGTACTATCCTTACCTGGCTAACAAACTGAGTAAACTTTGATTTTTTCACTAAAGGCGTTTTTAGTTAGGAGCTGGTCTAGTTGAGTATAGGCTTAACCATAGAATTTCAAGTGATTGAGAAAAGCGATTGTTTTTATTTGTTTTATTTAGGTTTTTCTCTTATCCTTCTCCATTTTCTCATTATCATTTAGAATTTTTTAAGTTTTCTTAAGTAAAAACTAACTTTTGTTTTTCTCGAGTTTTTAGTTAAATAAAAAATTATAAAAATTTGCTTTGGTGTATGCAAAGTTGGATTAGGGATAATACCAATCATTTAATTCATTTTGAACCAATTTTCGAAGAAATGGCTAATCCTAATCCACCCGTTCTTCAATATGTGTGTTATCCAACTAGGAATGCAATCCCTTCTTGCATTAAACTCCCCGAAGTCAATGGAACTAATTTTGAGCTTAGCCCACATTTCATAAACATGCTTCCAAATTTCT
This sequence comes from Asparagus setaceus, assembly GCA_012295165.1. Lineage (NCBI taxonomy): Eukaryota > Viridiplantae > Streptophyta > Magnoliopsida > Asparagales > Asparagaceae > Asparagus > Asparagus setaceus. The sequence goes on along the minus strand of CM022709.1, from coordinate 29,300,127 downwards.
TAGGAGTATAATCTGAAGACGCATATATTTTTATCGCCGAATTTGAATAAGTTTGTCTCGTGATTAAGATGATGGACTTATCTGAAGATGCGACTAAGCTTAAATTCATTCCATTTGCTCTTAAGGATAAAGTCAAGAAATGGCTGTATAGCTTACCCACAAATTCTATCTCAACTTCGGGTGAATTTGTTACCGTTTTTCTGAAGAAATTCTTTCCTATCCATAAAATGGTTAAGCTTAGAAACAGCATTCAAAATTTTAAGATTGTTCCGGGAGAACCATTCTGGAAGTATTTTGACAAATTTAAGGATCTTCTTATCCAATGTCCTCACCACGGTCTTGAGAAATGGCGATTATGCCAAATCATCTATGAAAGATTGGATTACTCTTTAAAAACTTTCTTAGAATCAATGTGTCAAGTGGATTTCATGAAGAAAAATGCTGATGAAGCTTGGGAATTTTTAGAGAGTTTATCCGAGAAAGCTATGAAGTGGGAACATTGTGATGACCTAGTTTCATCAGTTCCCCAACCCAAATCTAGTGGTTTTTTCTTAGAGATAAACATAGCCTCTGAAGAAAAGATGGCTACAATCACGTGTAGGTTAGAAGCTTTAGAAATCAAAGAATGAGCTCCAGCTCAAATCAATCAAGTTTCTACCTCTGGCTATCACAACTGCCTTTCTTCGTCTCATATTTCAGAGGAATGTCCTCTCTTAGGAAATAATCAACCAGTAGGTTAGATAAACGTTGCATTTCAACGTCCCGGGAACGATCCATTTTCTCCAACCTACAATCCAGGTTAGAGAAATCACCCGAACTTTGCATGGAATCAGGGAAACTACTCCGAAAATTAAAATTTTACCCCCTCTTCAACCAAATATTTTCCTAGGGGAAACACAGTTCCTTTTAATTTTCAAACCAATTTTCAACAGCCAAATCTGTCATATCTAAATCAGTCCCTTCATCATCAATCTCTAAATCATACACCTCCGAATTCTGATCATGACAAACGTCTCAATATTTTGGAAAAGGGTTTAGAAACCATAATTAAGGCTTCTACACAAACCACCAACTTGTTGACTCAAACATCCAACACTTTGAATTCCTTTATGCAATCAACCGGACAAATTCTCAATTCCAACACGAAGCCATAGCTAGATTAGAAACCCAACTTGGATAACTAGCTAGTGCTGTGAGTGATAGAGAGAAATGAACATTTCCGAGTCAACCCGTGACCAACCCTAAGGACACGGGATCGAGTTCAACCTACCAAGCTCAAGTGAATGCAATCCATTCACTACGGTCAAGAAAACAAGTTGATAATCAAGTTAGAATGCCTCCAAATAAAACCTTTGAGCTAGAACAAATTCTCTCTCCTTCTGATGATGCTATTCAACAATCAACCCCTGTCAATGACCAAGAGCCTAAACCCGAACCTGAGTCTAATTTTGATAGGTTTAAACCAGTTGCTCCCTTTCTAGATAGACTCAGGCCTAGAAAATACTCCCCTCAGGAGGAGAAAATCCTAGAAACTTTCAAGCAGGTTAAGGTCAATATTCCTCTCTTAGATGTAATTGAACAAATCCCTTCTTATGTAAAATTTTTAAAAGATTTGTGCACTAAGAAGAGAAGAATAAATGTTCCAAAGAAAGTCTTTCTTGCTGCCAATATTAGTGATGTGCTCTCAAAGTCTGTTCCTTTAAAATATAAGGATCCTGGTTGTCCTACCATCTCATGTGTCATTGGTAATACCTACATTGATAAGGCACTTTTAGACTTAGGGGCCAGCAGTGTCAATTTGCTTCCCTATTCGGTCTACCAACAACTTGGTGTAGGAGAACTCAAACCAACTAAATACACCTTACACTTAGCTGATAGATCTGTCAAAGTCCCCATGGGTGAGATAGATGATGTTCTGATTAAGGTTGGGGAATTTATTTTTCCAGTGGATTTTATAGTCTTGGAAACACAGCCCGTTTCCAATCTCAAAGGTCAGATACCAGTCATTTTAGGAAGACTGTTATTAGCCACTTCTAATGCTCTAATCAACTACAGAACTGGTCAAATGAAGCTGTCCTTTGGAAATTTGACTGCTGATATCAATATTTTTAATCCAAGAAACTAACCAGCTAATCAACCTCTAGAAATAAACTACATCCAGGAAATAGAAGAAGAAGAGAATGAATCAGATCTTAGTTTTGAGGAAATCTTTGGTGAGGAGCTGAAGATTTTAGAAAAATCGATCGAGCCTTCGAAACAAAGAAAGCGTGTTAAATACATGCTTCTTTAACCCAACTTTTGAAGAACTCTTTGTGATGAACTTAGATTCTTGGAAAACAAACAACAACCGAATTTTCATACCTCAATCATGAAACTTGGGTTTGAGAAAATTTTAAAGAAGAACCGGTTATGATCAATAAGGAATCTAAGTTCAATCGAAATTCAAAATGCATAACACCATCGATCATTACCTTTTATTCTTTGTAAAATCATTGAAAACCTTGAAATATTCAGAATTTAAGCCGTCATTGATTATATCATTTTAAAATTCTTTAAAATCCGGGATAGAATTTTCAGAATAAGGTAGGATTTAATGTAGAGTATAAGTTTTTCATGTTCAAATTTTCATTCTACATCTTTATTTTTGTCTCATAATAATGATAAAAAGAATTTATTCTTCTCTCATGTGGGAGTTTCTTGTTCTTTGTCCAAAAAAGAAAAAAGAAGGAAAAAAGGATAAAAATAGGGATATATGAAGGAAAAAAAGAAAGAGAATAGTAAATTTTGACTTCATCCCCTCATATCAAAGGTAATTGCAGATTTTTTTATCATTGTCGGTAGGACAAATGTAAGTGCTTCATTTCTTATCTGATTTACTTTGTGCATTATAGAGTTTGCATTGAGGACAATGCAAAATCTAGTTATGGGGTGGGGACTAGTCAATTTTCCTCTTTATCTTAGTTATTTTTTTATCTTACCATTTTTATGTCATTTTTTATAGAAATATTGTCACTTGCCAACTTAATAGAGTTGATTAATAATTGATCCATTTGATAAATTTTAAATTTTCTAATCCTTAGTTAGTTTTATACTAAAGTTCACCTTTTATGATAACTCTAAATAATTTTTTAAGAAATAATTTTCAAAGTTGTATACTTAAGTCTTAACTTAGACTTTTAATTAAAGTAATGAAATTTTTGCATGCTTAGCTTAGAGTTGATAATAATTTTTCAAGTTGTCTTGATCTAAATATTTGTCGGGATATATATACATATACACATATATATATTATTAACATAAAAACTAATATTACAAAGAAGAGTGCAAAAATAGGCACCAATTAAAATTCTCTAAAAATCCAAGGTGGTTCTATCTTACTAAGCCTAAGTTGACCAAGTAATTAAGCCCAAGGAGTATTTTCATGCTTAATAACCTAAGTCCAATTGGGTTGAGATTCATTGGCCCAAAACTAGTTAAATGGTCATTTAGAAAGCCGATCAAGAAGAATAAAATCACCAAGGAATAAAGAGTTAAAAATATTTTACTAACAATATTTTTATATATATTATTATATTTGTATATATGTTCTTGAAAATAAATTAATTAAGAGACTTGAAAATTATTTGAAACAAAGAGTTACATGTTCTTTTCAAAACATTTAAATTAAATTTCTAAGTTAGACATGGTTTTGTATAACTATAATGAAAAGATTTTCTACGAGATTTACCTTGGAGTTATCTATAAAAATATTTTCTTGAGTAAATAACTAGCTTTAATTAGAATTTTTAAATATATCAAGTAAATTAATTATTCATAAACTTCTTTAAATTGGCAAGTTGACCAAATTTTATGGGTATATTCACTACAACCCTCACGATACTACAACTCGTCCACTAGGGTAACCTAGGGTATTTGATAATCATATTTTTATTATAATTTTACACCATCATTATCTATTTAATTTAGATAAAAATGTCACTAATAACATATTTTTCTCTTAATTTGCAGGTTAATGAAGAATCAATAAATAAAACCAAAAGAACCCAAATTTTCTTATTTTTAACCTCTTATTGAAGCCCGGATCAAACCAAGCAATCTACACAAGTCGAAGAAACAAAAATCGAAAATGAAATGAAATCAAGTCAAAATCATATTCGGGATGATTAGTTGCAAAGAAACCACGATATCTCCTAACTGAAGGCTAAATTTAACATATAATATCTGAAAATCGCCTATCTCGATGAGACGAGGCCATTTGTCAAGTCAGATTTTTATCCTAGTATCGATACTAGTATTGATATTTCTATCGATACCGATCGATACAGTATCGATAGGGTATCGATACCTAGTTTTCTATTACAATTTAAAGGTGAAATTGATTAACTTGGGGTTCAAGTTTAATCTAAGGGTTGATATTGGTTGTAATATTCTATAAATAGGGATAGAGGGTGAGAGGTTTGAGTCTGAAATATTTTATAAAACTCCATTTGGAGACGAGGGCTACTCTTAATTGAGAAGACCTTTCAAATTTATAACTTTTGTTATAATTAATAAAAAATATTTTCACCTCTTCATATTTTCTTTTCTTCTCTTTGTTTGATCATGAAGATGAAGATGAGATCAAGATAAAGGTTTGCTTTCACCTTGAGGCTAGAACCCTCTTTGGATGCAAATTTTCTCGTTTGGTAATAAATATTTCTTCTTGTTTTCTTTTCTTACTTATTTAATGCTTTATAGAGTAGATTTACATTTATGTTTTTACTTTCATGTATTTACTTTCATGTCTTTACTATTTTTGCATTTATTGCCTTCATGTATTTATTTTCATGTCTTTACTTTCTTGCATTTATTTTATAGTTTAGATTTTATTTTCTTCAATTCACCTTGAGGCTAGAAGCCTCGAGGGAATTGCACTTTTCTAAATATGGAGCTAATATTTGTGAAAACTCTAGAAATTATTTGAAACTAGCTTTATATCCAACTTATTCACATAAGATTGAGATTAGTTAAGTGGATCTATTCTAGATTCCTCATATCTTTAATTAATCTTGCATATTTTACCTTCTTGATCTTTCTCTTTGTTCTTGCTTTTTATTAGTTTGTTTTATTTTCCTTTAATTCTCCTTGAGGCTAGAACCCTCTAGGAATTGCCCTAAATGTGAAGCTAATATTTGTAGGAACTCTAGAAATTATTTGAAACTAGCTTTATATTCAACTTATTAGCATCAGTTGAGATTAGCTAAGTGGATCTATTCTAGATTCTTCATATCTTTAATTAATCCTCCATATTTTACTTTCTTGATCTTTCTCTTTATTCTTATTTTTTATTTGTTTGTTTTATTTTACTTTATCACCTTCTTTATTTTCCTTTATTTTATACATCATTCTTTCTCCTCACTCAAACTTGTTTTGTTCATTTGCATATATTCACAACCACTCTTTATCTTTCCACTCTCATTCTCATTTTGTTTTTATTTGCAATTTATCACGACCACTCTCTTAATCTCCACAATCCATCACATTTCTTCTATCACACTCCTAATTATCACGCACACAACATAAGAACCAATTTTGATTAACTCTTACAACACATTCCTCGTGGGATAGATAACTTTTTATACTATAACTTGATAGTTGTATACTTACAACTTAGGTCCATATTATTTACCTATTAAGTTTTTGGCACCGTTCTTGAACGGTGCTTGTAATTAAGATATTTTGGTTCTTTAACTTGTGTGTTTTCTTGTGAAGGAACCACTTGGAGCTTGAAGATTAAGAGTTGAAGATTAAAGATTGAAGAATTGCCTTCAAAGAGGCTAGGATGCTTTTGCATGGGTAACTCTTCTTTCTAGTATTTTCAATTCCACCATTTTAGTTAGTTCTCACAATTAGAGATAATTAGGATTAAAAAATAAAAATATATATATTTTACTTTTGTCAACCGTAATAAAATTCACCATCCATTTGGTCATTTACTCACAAGATAATAAACTCAAACAATATCACCCTTTCTCACATTTGTTTGATTTCTAACCTTAATTAAAAACTAAAAGATTTTATTTTTGCATCATTTTGTAGTAGCTTTAAATTTCTAGGGTTGCATTGCATATAATAGTAGGAATTCACTAAAGTGATTTGAGCATCTTGATTTGACATCACTTGAAAATATTTTTAAGGGCAAAATTCATTAATCAAGATAAGGTGAGGGATTTCATCACCCTTTCCTTAGCCTACAAATCACTAATTCCTCACTACAACAACCCAAGCCTTTTAAAAACTCATTAGGCTGACCCTAAGGATTCGAGCTCATTAAGGAATAAGAAATCCTTAAGTGAACGGTTCAAGTTTACTTGAATTAGTTGGTGTTTAAGGCATGGTTTAGGAGTTACGTAAAGCACTCATGAGGAGCGAGGTACTTAATTGATCTTTGATCTCCCTCTAGTACTATCCTTACGGCTAACTGGTGAGTAAACTTGATCTTTTCACTAAAGGAGCTTTTGGTTAGAAACTGGTCTAGTTGAGTTTAGGCTTAATCCTAAAATTTCAAGTAATTGACAAAAGTGAGTGTTTTGATTTGTTTTAGTTATGTTTTTCTCTTATCCTTCTCATTTTTCTCGTTGTCTTTTAGAATTTTTTTTAAGTTTTGCTTAAATAAAAAACTAACTTTTATTTTTCTTAGAATTTTTTAGTTAAATAAAAAATTTATAGAAAGAATTTGCTTTGGTGCATGCAAAGTTAGATTAGGGATAATACCAATCGTTTAATCCATTTTGAACCAATTTTTGAAGAAATGGCTAATTCTAATCCACCCGTTCTTCAAGATGTGTGTTATCTAACTAGGAATGCAATCCCTTCTTGCATTAAACTTCCTGATATCAATGGAACTAATTTTGAGCTTAGAGCGCATTTCATAAACATGCTTCCAAATTTCTTAGAAGTAGAATCTGAAGACGCATATATTTTTATCTCCGAATTTGAAGAAGTTTGTCTTGTGATTAAGATGAGGGACTTATCTGAAGATGTGACTAAGATTAGATTCATTCTATTTTCTCGTAAGGATAAAGCCAAGAAATGGCTGTATAGCTTACCCACAAATTCTATCTCAACTTGGGGTGAATTTGTTACCGTTTTTCTGAAGAAATTATTTCCTTTCCATAAAATGGTTAAGCTTCGAAACAGCATTCAAAATTTTAAGATTGTCCCGGGAGAACCATTCTGAAAGTATTTTGATAAATTTAAGGATCTTCTTATCCAATGTCCTCATCACGGTCTTGAGAAATGGCGATTATGCCAAATTATCTATGAAGGATTGGATTATTCTTCAAAAACTTCCTTAAAATCAATGTGTCAAGGGGAATTCATGAAAAAAAAATGCCGATGAAGCTTAGGAATTTTAGAGAGTTTTATCAGAAAACCATGTAGTGGGAACACCGTGATGACTTAGTTTCATCGGTTCCCAACCCAAATCTAGTGGTTTTTCTTAGAGACAAACATAGCATCCAAGCAAAGATGGCTACAATCGTGCGTATGTTAAAAGCTTTAGAAATCAAAGAACGAGCTCTAGCTCAAATCAATCAAGTTTCTGCCTCTGGCTGTCGCAACTGTCTTTCTTCATCTCATGTTTCGGAGGAATGTCCTCTCTTAAGAAACAATCAACCACTAGGTCAGGTAAACGGTGCATTCTAGCGTCCCAGGAACAATCTATTTTCTCCAACCTACAATCTTGGTTGGAGAAATCACCCGAACTTTGCATGAAATCAAGGAAACTACTCCGTAAATAAAAATTTCACTCCCTCTTCAACCCAACAATTTCCTAGGGGAAACACAGTTCCTTTCAATTCTTAAACCAATTTTTAACAGCCAAATCTGTCATATCCAAATCAGTCTCTTCATCATCAATCTGTAAATCATACACCACCGAATTCTGATCATGACAAACGTCTCAATATTTTGGAAAAGGGTTTATAAACCATATATAAGGCTTCTACACAAACCACCAACTTGTTGACTCAAACATCCAACACTTTGAATTCTTTTATGCAATCAACCGGACAAATTCTCAATTTCAACACGCAAGCCATAGCTAGATTAGAAACCCAACTTGGACAACTAGCCGGTCTTTGTGAGTGAGAGAGAAAAGAATATTTTCGAGTCAACCCGTGACTAACCCTAAGGACATGGGATCGAGTTCAACCAACCAAGCTCAAGTGAATGCAATCCATTCACTACGGTCGAGAAAATAAACCGATAATTAAGTTAGAATGCCTCCAAATAGAACCCTTAAACCAAATAAATACTCCCCTCAAGAGGAGAAAATCCTAGAAACTTTCAAGCAAGTTAAGGTAAATATTCCTCTCTTAGATGTAATTGAACAAATCCCTTCTTATGCAAAATTTTTGAAAGATTTGTGCACTAAGAATAGAAGAATAAATATTCCAAAGAAAGTCTTTCTTCTGCCAATATCGATGATGTGCTCTCAAAGTCCGTTCCTTTAAAATATAAGGATCCTAGTTGTCCTACCATCTCATGTGTCATTGGTAATACCTACATTGATAAGGCACTTTTAAACTTAGGGGCCAGTGTCAATTTGCTTCCCTATTCGGTCTACCAGCAACTTAATGTAGGAGAACTCAAACCAACAAAATACACCATACAGTTAGCTGATAGATCTGTCAAAATCCCCATATGTGAGATAGAGGATGTTCTGATTAAGGTTGGGGATTTTATTTTTCTAATGGATTTCATAGTCTTGGAAACACAGACCGTTTCCAATCTCAAAGGTCAGATACCAGTCATTTTAGAAAGACCATTCTTAGCCACTTCTAATGCTCTAATTAACTGTAGAACTGATCAAATGAAGCTGTCCTTTAGGAATTTGACAGCTGATATTAATATTTTTAATCCAGAAAACTAACCAGCTAATCAACCTCTAGAAATAAACTACATCCAGGAAATAGAAGAAGAAGAGAATGAATCAGATCTTAGTTTTGAGGAAATCTTTGGTGAGGAGCTAAAGATTTTAGAAAAATCAAATCAGTCTTCGAATAAGGAAACGTGTTAAATACATACTTCTTTAACCCAACGTTTTAAGAACTCTTTCTGATGAACTTAGATTCTTGGAAAATAAACAACAACTGAATTTTCATACCTTAATCATGAAACTTGGGTTTGAGGAAAATTTTAAACAAGAACCGGTTGTGATCAATAAGGAATCTAAGTTCAATCGAAATTCAAAATGCATAACACCATCGATACTTACCTTTTATTGTTAGAAAAATCATGGAAAACCTTGAAATGTTCAAAATTTAAGCACATAATTGATTATATCATTTTAAATTTCTTTAAAATTAGGGGTAGAATTTTTAGCAATAAGGTAGGATTTGATGTAGAGTATGAGTTTTTCATGTTTAATTTTTATTCTACATCTTTATTTTTGTCTCATAATAATGATAAAAGGATTTATTCTTCTCTCATGTGGGAGTTTCTTGTTCTTTGTCAAAAAAAATGGAAAAAGAAGAAAAAAAGGATAAAAAGGATTTATGAAAAAAGAGAGAGAAGAGTAAATTTTTGACTTCATCCCCCTCATAACAAAGGTAATTGCAGATTTTTTTTATCATTGTCGGCCGAACAAATGTAAGTGCTTCAATTCTTATCTGCTTTACTTTGTATATTATAGAGTTTGCATTGAGGACAATGCAAAATTTAGGTGTGGTGGTGGGGACTAGTCAATTTTCCTCTTTATCTTAGTTATTTTTCTTTTTATCGTACCATTTTTTATGTCATTTTTTAGAAATATTGTCACTTGCCAACTTAATAGAGTTGATTAATAATTGATCCATTTGATAAATTTTAAATTTTCTAATTCTTATTTAGTTTTATAGTCAAGTTCACATTTTATGTTAACTCTAAATAAATTTCTTAAAATAATTTTCAAAGTAGTATACTAAAGTCTTAACTTGGACTTTTAATTAAAGTAATGAAATTTTTGCATGCTTAGCTTAGAGTTGATAATAAATTTTCAAGTTGTCTTGATCTAAATATTTTTAGGATATATATAGATATACACATATATATATATATTATTAAAATAAAAAACTAATATTACGAAAGAAGAGTGCAAAAATAGGCACTAATTAAAATTCTCTTAAAATCCTAGGCGACTCTATCTTACTAAGCCTAAGTTGATCGAGTAATTAAGCCCAATGAGTATTTTCATGCTTAATGACCTAAGCCCAATTAGGTTGGGATTCATTGGTCCAAAACTGGTTAAATGGTTACTTAGAAAGTCCGATCAAGAAGAACAAAATCACCAAGGAATAAAAAGTTAAAAATATTTTACTAACAATATTTTTATATATATTGTTATATTTGTGTATATGTTCTTGAAAATAAATTGATTAAGAGACTTAAAAATTATTTGAAACAAAGAGTTATCATGTTCTTTCCAAAACTTTTAAATTAAATTTCTAAGTTAGACTTGGTTTTGTATAACTATAATGAAAAAATTTCTAAGAGATTTACCTTTAGTTATATATAAAAATGTTTTCTTGAGTAAATAACTAGCTTTAATTAGAATGTTTAAATATATCATGTAAATTAATTATTCATAAATTTCTTTAAATTGGCAAGTTAACTGAATTTTATGGGTATATTCACTGCAAACCCTCACGAGACTACAACTCGTCCACTAGGGTAAGCTAGGGGTTTAAAGGCTTGTTGTATGTGCTAAATACAACCGCGATTTCTGCGAAAGTGAGTTAGGATTTTTCTTTCTTTCTCTTTCAATTTCTTTCTTTGCTAGAGGACTAGCAAAAGTTTAGGTGTGGGGGTATTTGATAATCACATTTTTATTATAAAATTACACCCTCATTATCTATTTAATTTAAATAAAAATGTCACTAATAACATATTTTTCTCTTAATTTGCGGTTAATGAAGAATCAATAAATAAAAGCTAAAAGAACTCAAATTTTCTCATTTTTAACCTCTTATTGAAGCCGGGATCATGTCAAGTAATCTACACAATTGAAGAAACAAGGATCGAAAATGAAATGATATCAAGTCAAAAATCATATTGAGATTATTAGTTGCAAAGAAACGACGATATCTTCAATCCGAAGGCGGAATTTAACATATAATGTATGAAAATCACCCATCTCAATGAGGCGAAGCCATCTGTCAAGTCGAGTTTTATCCTAGTATCGATACTAGTATCGATACCGGTATCGATATTGGTATCGATACCGTATCGATAGAATATCGATACCTAGTTTTCTCGTTACGATTTAAAGGTGAAATTGATTAACTTGGGAATCAAGTTTAATCTAGGGGTTGATATTGGTTGTAATACTCTATAAATAGGGATAGAGGGTGAGAGATTTGAGTGTGAAATATTTTGTAAAACTCCATTTGGAGACGAGGGTTGCTCTTAATTGAGAAGACCTTCCAAATTTATAGCTTTTATTACAATTAATAAAAATATTTTCACCTCTTCATATTTTCTTTTCATCTCTTTGTTTGATCATGGCGATGAAGATGAGATCAATATGAAGGTTTGCTTTCACCTTGAGGCTAGATCCCTCTTGGGATGCAAATTTTCTCTTTGCTAATAAAATTTTCTTCTTATTTTCTTTTCTTGCTTATTTAATGCTTTGTAGAGTAGATTTACATTCATTATCTTTACTTTCATGTATTTACTTTCATGACTTTACTATTCTTGCATTTATTGCTTTCATGTATTTACTTTCATGTCTTTCCATTCTTGCATTTATTTTGTAGTTTAGATTTTATTTTCTTCAATTTACCTTCAGGTAAGAACCCTCGAGGGAATTGCCCTTTTTCTAAATGTGAAGCTAATATTTGTGGGAACTCTAGAAATTATTTGAAACTAGCTTTATATTCTACTTATTCACATAAGATTGGGATTAGCTAAGTGGATCTATTCTAGATTCCTCATATCTTTAATTAATCCTCCATATTTTACTTTCTTGATCTTTCTCTTTATTCTTATTTTTATTTGCTTGTTTTATTTTTCTTTATCACCTTCTTTATTTTCCTTTATTTAATACATCATTCTTTCTCCTGTCTCAAACTTGTTTTGTTTATTTGCACATATTCACAGCCACTCTTTATCTTTCCACTCACATTCTCATTTTGTTTTTATTTGCACTTTATCACGACCACTCTCTTAATCTCCTCAATCCATCACATTTCTTCTATCACACTCCTAATTGTCACACACACAACATAAGAACCAATTTTGACTAACTCTTACAGCACCTTCCTCGTGGGATCGATAACTTTTTATACTATAACTTGATATTTGTATACTTACAACTTAGGTCCATAATATTTACCTATCAAGTTTTACGCCGTTCTTGGAGAACGGTTCTTGTAATTAAGATATTTTGGTTCTTTAGCTTGTGTGTTTTCTTGTGAAGGAACCACTTGTAGCTTAAAGATTAAGAGTTGAAGATTGAAGATTGAAGAATTGCCTTCAAAGAGGCTAGGATGCTTTTACGTGGGTAACTTTTCCTTCTAGTATTTTTAATTCCACCATTTTAGTTAGTTCTCACAATTAGAGATAATTACGATTAAAAATAAAAAATTATATATATTTTATTTTTGTCAACCATAATAAAATTCACCCTCCATTTGGACATTTACTCACAACATAATAAACTCAAACAATATCACCCTTTCTCACATTTGTTTGATTTCTAACCTAATTAAAAATAAAAGATTTTATTTTTGCATCATTTTGTACTTGCTTTTAATTCTAGGGTTGCATTGCATGTAATAGTAGGAGTTCACCAAAGTGATTTGAGCATCTTGATTTGACACCACTTGAAAATATTTTTAAGAGCAAAACCCATTAATCAAGATAAGGTGAGGGATTTCATCACCCTTTTCTTAGCCCACAAATCACTAATTTTTCACTACACAAACCCAAGCCTTTTAAAAACTCATTAGACATTGGCCCCTAAGGATTCGAGCTCATTAAGGAATAAGAAATCCTTAAATGAACGGTTCAAGTTTACTTGAATTAGTTGGTGTTTAAGGCAAGGTTTAGGGGTTGCGTAAAGCACTCCGCAATGAACGAGGTACTTATTTGATCTTTGATCTCCCTCTAGTACTATCCTTACCTAGCTAACTGACCGAGTAAACTTGATCTTTTTACTAAAGGAGTTTTGGTTAGGAGTGGTCTAGTTGAGTTCGGCTTAACCCTAAAATTACAAGTGATTGACAAAAGTTATTATTTTCATTTATTTTTGTTAGGTTTTCTCTTATCCTTCACCTTTTTCTCATTATCTTTTAGATTTTTTTTAAAGTTTTCCTTAAAAAACAAACTTTTATTTTTCTCAATTTTTTTAGTTAAATAAAAAATTTATAAAAAGATTTTCCTTTGGTGTATGCAAAGTTGGATTAGGGATAATACCAAACGTTTAATCCATTTTGAACCAATTTTGAAAAAATGGCTAATCCTAATCAACCCGTTCTTCAAGATGTGTGTTATCCAACTAGGAATGTGATCCCTTCTCGCATTAAACTCCCTAATGTCAATGGAACTAATTTTGAGCTTAGACCGCATTTCATAAACATGCTTCCAAAATTCTTAGGAGTAGAATCAAGACGATATATTTTTATCTCCTAATTTGAAGAAGTTTGTCTTGTGATTAAGATGAGGGACTTATCTGAAGATGTGACTAAGTTTAGATTCATTCTATTTGCTCTTAAGAATAAAGTCAAGAAATGATCAGATAGCTTACCCACAAATTCTATTTCAACTTGGGGTGAATTTGTTACCGTTTTTGAAAAAATTCTTTCCTATCCATAAAATGGTTAAGCTTAGAAACAACATCCAAAATTTTAAGATTGTCTCAGGAGAACCATTCTGGAAGTATTTTGACAAATTTAAGGATCTTCCTATCCAATGTCCTGACCACGGTCTTAAGAAATGGCAATTATGCAAAATCATCTATGAAGAATTGGATTATTCTTTAAAAACTTTCTTAGAATCAATGTGTCAAGAGGATTTCATGATGAAAAATGCCGATGAAGCCTGGGAATTTTTAGAGAGTTTATTCGAGAAAACCATGCAGTGAGAACACTGTGATGACCTAGTTTCATCAGTTCCCCAACCCAAATCTAGTAGTTTTTCTTTAGAGACAAACATAGCCTCTGAAGCAAAGATGGCTACAATCATGCGTAGGTTAGAAGCTTTAGAAATCAAAGAACGAGCTCCAGCTCAAATCAATCAAGTTTCTGCCTCTGGCTATCACAACTGTCTTTCTTCGTCTCATGTTTCAGAGGAATGTCCTCTATTAGGAAACAATCAGCCACTAGGTCAGGTAAACACTGCATTCCAGTGTCCCGGAAATGATCCATTTTCTCCAACCTACAATCCAGGTTGGAGAAATCACCTGACCTTTGCATGGAATCAGGAAAACTATTCTGGAAATTAAAATTTCACTCCCTCATCAACCCAACAATTTCCTAGGGAAAACACAGTTCCTTTCAATTCTCAAACTAATATTCAACAGCCAAATCTGTCATATCAAAATCAATCCCTTCATCATCAATCTCTAAATCATACACCTTCGAATTCTGATCGTGATAAACATCTCAATGTTTTGGAAAAGGGTTTAGAAACCATAATTAAGGCTTCTACACAAACCACCAACTTGTTGACTCAAACATCCAACACTTTGAATTTCTTTATGCAATCAACCGGAAAAATTCTCAATTCCAACACGCAAGCCATAGCAAGATTAGAAATCCAACTTCGACAACTAGCTAGTGCTGTGAGTGAGAAAGAGAAAGGAACATTTCCGAGTCAACCCGTGACCAACCCTAAGGACACGGGATCGAGTTCAACCTACCAAGCTCAAGTAATTGCAATCCATTCACTACGGTCTGGAAAATAAGTTGATAATCAAGTTAGAATGCCTCTAAATGAAACCCTTGAACCAAAATAAATTCTCTCTCCTTCTGATGACTCTATTCAGCAATCAACCCCTGTCAATGACCAAGAGCCTGAACCCGAACCTGAGTCTAATTTTGATAGGTTTAAACCAGTTGCTCCCTTTCCACATAGACTCAGGCCTAGGAAATACTCCCCACAGGAGGAAAAAATCCTAGAAACTTTCAAGCAAGTTAAGATCAATATTCCTCTCTTAGATGTAATTGAACAAATCCCTTCTTATGCAAAAATTTTGAAAGATTTGTGCCTAAGAAGAGAAGAGTAAATGTTCTAAAGAAAGTCTTTCTTGCTGCCAATATCAGTGATGTGCTCTCAAAGTCTGTTCCTTTAAAATATAAGGATCCTAGTTGTCCTACCATCTCATGTGTTATTGGTAATATCTACATTGATAAGGTACTTTTAGACTTAGGGGCCAGTGTCAATTTGCTTCCCTATTCGGTCTACCAGCAACTTGGTGTAGGAGAACTCAAACCAACCAAATGCACCTTACAGTTAGCTGATAGATTTGTCAAAGTACCCATGGGTGAGATAGAGGATGTTCTGATTAAGATTGGGTATTTTATTTTTCCAATGGATTTCATTGTCTTGGAAACGCAGCCCGTTTGTAATCTCAAAGGTCAGATACCAGTCATTATAGGAAAATCGTTCTTAGCCACTTCAAATGCTCTAATCAACTGTAGAACTAGTCAAATGAAGCTGTCCTTTGGGAATTTGACTGCTGATATCAATATTTTTAATCCAGGAAACCAACCAGCTAATCAACCTCTAGAAATAAACTATATCCAAGAAATAGAAAAAGAAGAGAATGAATCAGATCTTAGTTTTGAGGAAATCTTTGGTGAGGAGTTGAAGATTTTAGAAAAATCAGATCAGGTCTTTCAGAATAAGGAAACTGTGTTAAATACATGCTTCTTTAAGCCAAAATTTGAAGAACTCTTTGCTGATGAACTTAGATTCTTGAAAAATAAACAACAACCGAATTTTCATGCCTCAATCATGAATCTTGGGTTTGAGGAAATTTTTAAACAAGAACCGGTTGTCATCAATAAGGAATCTAAGTTCAATCAGAAATTTAAAATGCATAACACCATAGATACCTACCTTCTATTGCTGCAAAAATCATTGAAAATCTTGGAATGTTCAATTTAAGCACATCATTGATTATATCATTTTGAATTTCTTTAAAATCCGGGTAAAATTTTCAGCAATAAGGTAGGATTTGATGTAGTATATGAGTTTTTCATATTTAATTTTTCATTATACATCTTTATTTTTGTCTCATAATAATAATAAAAAGAATTTATTCTTCTCTCATGTGGGAGTTTCTTATTCTTTGTCAAAAAATAAAAAATAAAAAAGGATAAAAAAGGGATATATGAAAAAAGAGAGAGAAGAGTAAATTTTTAACCGTCCCCTCATATCAAAGGTAATTGCCAATTTTTTTATCATTGTCGACCAAACAAATGAAAGTGCTTCAATTTCTATCTGCTTTACTTTGTACTTTATAGAGTTTGCATTGAGGACAATGCAAAATTTAGGTGTGGCGGTGGGGACTAGTCAATTTTCCTCTTTATCTTAATCATTTTTCCTTTTATCATTACCATTTTTTATGATATTTTTTATAGAAATATTGTCACTTTCCAACTTAATAGAATTGATTAATAATTGATCCATTTGATAAATTTTAAATTTTCTAATCCTTAGCTTTATACTCAAGTTCACCTTTTATGATAACTCTAAATAAATTTTTAAGAAATAATTTTCAAAGTAGTATACTAAAGTCTTAGCTTAGACTTTTAATTAAAGTAATGAAATTTTTGCATGCTTAGTTTAGAGTTGATAATAACTTTTCAAGTTGTCTTGATCTAAATATTTTTCAGATATATATACATATACACATATATATATTATTAAAATAAAAACTAACATTACAAAGAAGAGTGCAAAAATAAGCACCAATTAAAATTCTCTTAAAATCCAAGGTGGTTCTATCTTACTAAGCCTAAGTTGACCGAGTAATTAAGTCCAAGGAGTATTTTCAAACTTAATGACCTAAGCCCAATTAAATGGTCTTTTAGAAAGCCCGATCAAGAAGAACAAAATCACCAATGAATAAAGACTTAAAAAATTATTTTAGTAACAATTTTTTATATATATTTTGTATATTTATATATATGTTCTTGAAAATAAATTGATTAAGAGACTTGAAAATTATTTGAAACAAAGAGTTAGCATGTTCTTTTCAAAACTTTTAAATTAAATTTTCTAAGTTAGACTTGGTTTGTATAACTATAATAAAAAGATTTTCTAAGAGCTTTACCTTAGAGTTATATATAAAAATGTTTTCTTGAGTAAATAACTAGCTTTAATTAGAATATTTAAATATATCAAGTAAATTAATTATTCATAAACTTCTTTAAATTGGCAAGTTGACCAAATTTTGTGGGTATATTCACTACAAACCCTCACGAGACTATAACTCGTCCACTAGGATAACCTAGGGGTATAAAGGCTTGTTGTATGTACTAAATACAACCGTGATTCCTGCGAAAGTGAGTTAGAATTTTTGTTTCTTTCTCTTTCAATTTTACACCCTCATTATCTATTTTATTTAAATAAAAATATCACTAATAACATATTTTTCTCTTAATTTGTTGGTTAATGAATAATCAATAAATAAAAGCCAAAAAGAACTCAAATTTTCTTATTTTTTAACCTCTTATTGAAGCCCAGGATCAAGCCAAGCAATCTACGCAAGTCGAAGAAACAAGGATCGAAAATAAAATGAAATCAAGTCAAAATCATATTCGGGATGATTAATTACAAAGAAACGACAATATCTCCCAATCCGGAAGGCGGAATTTAACATATAATATACGAAAATCACCTATCTCGACGACACTAAGCCATCTGTCAAGTCAGATTTTTGATCCTAGTATCGATACTGTTATCGATAGTAGTATCGATACCAGTATCCATAGGGGTATCGATACCAGTATCGATACTAATATCAATACCAGTATCAACACCCAGTTTTCTGTTACGATTTAAAGGCTAAAATTGATTGACTTGGGGATCAAGTTTAATCCAAAGGTTG
This sequence comes from Asparagus setaceus, assembly GCA_012295165.1. Classification (NCBI taxonomy): domain Eukaryota; kingdom Viridiplantae; phylum Streptophyta; class Magnoliopsida; order Asparagales; family Asparagaceae; genus Asparagus; species Asparagus setaceus. The sequence goes on along the minus strand of CM022709.1, from coordinate 29,282,048 downwards.
ATATTAGTTGTAATACTCAATAAATAGGGATAGAGGGTGAGAGGTTTGAGTGTGAAATATTTTGTAAAAACTCCATTTGGAGAGGAGGGTTACTCTTAATAGAAGACCTTCCAAATTTGTAATTTTTTATTACAATTAAAAAAAAATATTTTCACCTCTTCATATTTTCTTTTCTTCTCTTTGTTTGATCATGAAGATGAAGATGAGATGAAGATGAAGATCAAGATGAAGGTTTGCTTCCACCTTGAGGCTAGAACCCTCTTGGGATGCAAATTTTCTCTTTTGCTAATAAATTTTTCTTCTTGTTTTCTTTTCTTGCTTATTTAATACTTTGTAGAGTAGATTTACATTCATGTCTTTACTTTCATGTATTTACTTTCATGTCTTTACTATTCTTGCATTTATTGCTTTCATGTATTTACTTTCATGTCTTTACTTTCTTGCATTTATTTTGTAGTTTAGATTTTATTTTTTTCAATCCACCTTGAGGCTAAAACCCTCGAGGGAATTGCCCTTTTTCTAAATGTGGAGTCAATATTTGTGGGAACTCTAGAAATTGTTTGAAACTAGTTTTTGTTGATGTATGAAATCACAGTCACTAAACTCCGCTGGATTAGTTATTGATTAAGTGGAGTCCACCTTCTCTTCTAATGTCCGGTGATATTGTCAAATCGAGGGTTTACCTACGGTAGAGGAAGAACCTGTGGAAGGGCGGAGGTGGGATCTCCGGTGGTCCCTCCAACGATCAAGTTAGTATGTGAGGAAATATAGAAGTTAATGGAGCAGGATTTAACTGGGAGAGATCACCTACCTGTTGCATTGAACAGTTCGCTATTTATATCAAGGGTTGAAGGGTATTTTTGCCTTTTCATTTGGTAAGAAAACTGGTAAATGAGTCAGCATCCTTCCTCCACGTGTAGACTAATGACTGGGTAAGTGTCTTCTGTTGCCGGCCATGGCTACCAGTCTTTACAGGTGTCAAGCTAAGAGTTGATCTAAGAGTTAGTGCTGTTTCGTGACCATTAATGAGATGAGATTGACGATGTCCGCAGCCGAACTAGTTTGAGATGCCTTAATTACCGTGAGAGATGGAGGAATTAAGGGGCTGACAATGCATTTAATGCGATATAGACGTACTGTCAAAACCAAACTTCATGCAACTGTCGCTTAGATTGAAGGAGCCACTCTGGACGAGTGGGAGGAGTGCGTGTCTAGGGGGACAACTCACACCGTCATTCACGTCGTTCACAAAGACAATTGGCTAATAGGTCGACTAGTACCGCCTTTCGCGTCATCCATAACAATAGTTGGCTGAGGGACCGACTAGTACTACCCTTCAAGTCATTCTTGAAGGCGTCTGATCAACTCGAATGGCTGGACCAAGCAAAGAATGTGACTCGTCCAATTGACTCGGCTGGCGAGTCCAGATTGCCTTTAAACAAATAGGTTAAAGTGTATATCTACCTGAAGCATGGTTTTCTTCCTTCTAATCATAAATTAGGGATTAAATAGAGTTCAGGACCATAAAAGTTGGCCCCTTTTGCTCGGAGTTGGTTGGAACCGAGTGCGAGCGAAAAAAGAAATTATGGTTCTGGATGAACAGAGGTGTATTCGGGGAGGATCGCGAAGGTTCTCATGATGAGACGTGGGCGGCGTCGTGAATAGCTTTTGGCATTGGCCGTTTCACGGGCGATGGCAGGCCTCTCATAGAGTGAAGAGAGCAGTTTCTCGACCTTCGATGCAACGCTTCGGGTTCTGAGCTTTAATCCCGTTCATTGATTACGGGCTGGCCCATTGCTTGTGGGCCCCTTTATAAATACGAAGAAGAAAGAAGAGAGAATAAGCTTTTATTTTCTGCATTTCACTAAAAAAAGCTTGGCGATCCTTCGGTAATTTTCACAAGTATCTTCCATGGGTTCCGATCGTCAAAAGTTGTTGGATGAGTTCCGTTCGAAGGTGACTGACGCACAGATGCGGCTTCTCCATTTGAAGTTTGATATTCCCAGGGAGTTCAAGCTGAGGGCACTAGCGATGTCAGCGCCGGTGTATTGCCACGGTGAGGGGAGAGCTCCCCTATATATCAAGCACTTGGAGTGCGGTCTGCGATTGCCCGTACATCCATTCCTCCTCAAGGTATTTGAGGAATTGGGAGTGTCTCCGATGCAGATGAAGCCCAACTCTATTGCTATATTGGTTGGCTTCACCGTCATCTGTTACTGGTTGGGAATTCATCCTAAATTGAGCGTGCTGAGTCATTTGGTTAGTGTAACAGTCCAGAAAACACCCCACTATCACCTTCAGGCGACAGGGGATTTCAAGATCAATCTTGACATTCCCACGTCGAATAAGGGGTGGAAGGATAGGTTCATCTGGGTAGAGGGAGATGACTCCAATCTAGGCTGCTCGGACTAGCCTGAAATAAGAAGAAAGGCTTTGAAGCCGAAACCTTTATCGGCAGATGAGCAACGGGAATTAGGGCAGATTCTTAAATACACGGGGCCGCGAACGATGTATGCTCTTCTTAATAAGTCGGTCTTGCGGCTTCATAGAATCTCGTCTGTTCCTCCTGGCACTCGAGACGAAACGAGAGCCCACAACGTAACTTTCGGAGGCGTGGCTGGTGCAATTGCCACAGCGGCGTCGGCTTCGGACGAAGAGTTTTCGGAGGAACCTCATGAGGGAATGATGACTCGACAGGCCAAGCATCAGCGATAGGAGTCGGTCCTGGAAGGGGTAGTTCCTACTCAGAGACGGGATGAGACAGCGGCCATGGGTTGTGAAGAAGCGACTAAGGGCGCTGCTCTGATGGGCGTTTACGGCTATCAAAGGTCGTGGCAGAAGAAGTCTAGCCATGGTCCGCGAGGACGGCTGGGTGAAAGCGCAGCGAACCCTATGGAGGCGGGGTTGTCCGAGTCAGAAGAAGAGGTTGGTCCTCAATCAGCTGCAACCGAGCCCATAGTTGACACACAGGAAGGGGTTGACCTTCAGCCAACCGAAACCACAACCCAAACTGCTGCGGAGAAGGTTCTCGATGGTGTCGATACCCGGTCAGGAGTGGGAGCTCCTAGTTCTCAAGCAGAGCAGCCACGCCGACAAGGCAAGGAGCCGGCTGGCGATAAGGAGATGGGTTTCATTCCAGCGGGATGGCCTTCTCCATATTATATGGTGGAATCCGAAGTGGGGGCTTGGGATAAAGTGAGCGACTTGTTGATTGGGATGCTCCCCCCTACCGGTCGCTATGAGCAAGAGCCCGACGTAGGATATCGATACAACCTAGTTAACCACTTGGATACCCCTCCGTCGGTGCTCCAATCTCGATATATGCAGGCTAAGGCTGTAGAATAGTTCAGCCTTCCCGAAGATAAGGAGTTATTAAAGAAGATTCCTGATGTGGGTCTTCACATAATCCTTCGGAGTTATTTGACTATAGGGTGCCTTGTGGGGAGGATATATATGGCCGGCAGGTTCAAGGCTATCATGCCTATGAGAAGCTTTGGAGGACACGTGCAACCCAGGAAGTCAGTGAAAGCGAAGAGTTTGATCGAGTCGTCAAGGAGCATTCATCCAAACAAGCCGAGCTTGATGACTGGCGTCAAGTGATGGTCGTGAAGGAGCAAACTATAGGGGAACGCAAGGCGGCTAATGCTGAAACGTTAGCCGAGATCCGACAGTTAAAGCAGAGGCCCCAGAGCAGTGTTGGAGAAGACGGGTCCATCAAAGAAGCCTTAAGGGAGCGAGACTTGGCCGTGATGCAAGCAGCCTTGGAAAAGCAAATCGCGCAGCATGCCAAGGCTCGGTTAGAAGAAGAGTTGGAGGTTAAGCAGAGGATTTTGGATGAATGTGCTCGGCTTAGGGAGTCATTACGCGAGGCAGAGAGCAAGGTTGGATATTTGGAATCCAATGATTATCAGTCGCTATTGTCACGAAAAGTTGGCCTATTATCATTGAGGAGTTCCGCCAAAGCTCGATGGGGAAGATCGAGGTGGCGTTGGCTTACAAGACGGGGAGTGACTTTATTGTGAAGCAACTTCCCGCTGTGTATCAAGATTTCCCTAGTCGACTCCAGTATCCTCCAAGCATAGCTAGTCCCTCCAAGCATAGCTAGTCATGTAAGCCTCCTCTCCAAATTAGAGGAAGCAGGAGCAGGTTATAACGTTCGTGGAGGCGAAGCCGAGAAGGAACCAGAGGAAGAGGCTGAGTCATCAGCCGACGGTTCCTTTGGTTCAGCCGACCAAAATGTTGATGAGAGTTCAAGTAGGAAGAGGAGTGACGAGGTGGTACATGACCTCCCTTCGACTCCTCCACCTTCTACGAGCATCTCATTGCCTCTTTCCCCTGGAGCCGGCATGGATCTCTTGTAGCTTAGGTTTAAAGCCCAATAATTTTATGTATTTTACACTTTTTCTTGTATATAGTTTACGAAAATATGAATAAAAGCACTTTTCACCACTTGAATCATTTTAAGATATTTTGACATATTCTGTGGTATGACAATATGTCACTCGACTTATGGAGTCGTCTAGACTTATCTTATCGAACTTCCAGCTTTTCTTGTTGAGATGAATTCGTAGAAGATAGTTGAACTGAAGTAGTGCCTCATTAATTTTGAGTCGGTTTTCTAATTTTTGTTGTTTTTTTTCTTGGTCGTCTATTTGCACGGTCAACCGACTAAAATCTATTGGGTCCCCTGTGCGACAAGCCAATTCGAGTTCCAAGGTGGGATTGGAAAAAGTCACTGTAGAGGATAGGGTATGATGTCAACTGTACCTTAGCTGCCAATGTCGCTTCGATTTCTGGGCGAAGAGACGTGGGGTATTAAAGGCGGTTGGCGTCTCGATTTCTGTAAGGCGGTTTGAATTCTAAAATCAATCTGGGCCATCGATCTCGGAATAAATGGGCCACCCAACGGCCGCCACGCGTGTCCTTTGGGTGCCAATATATACTCTTTTTCCCATTGGGGAGTTTTTCTTTATGCATTCTCGAAAATTCTATTTCCTCTTTGTCCATCTTTTCGAATTTCAAAGTTTTCTACCATGGCTGCTTCTTCTTCCGCTCCAGTATGCAGGATCGGTGTCCTCGACTCTTGGCAAACGAAGGTGAAGGAAGAAGAATTGGAGGGTCTTCATGAGAGGTATGACCTTCCAAAAGAGTTTAAGCTGTCTTTGCCGGGGAAGGACAATGCTATGTATGAGCATAGCACAGATAAGGTGCCGCTATACATAGTCCACATGGAGTATGGACTACACCTTCCCCTTCCTCCGTTCGTGGGAAAGGTTTGTGAGCGATTGGGGATTTCCCCAATGTAGTTTGCTCCCAACGCCATAGCAACAATTATGGCGTTCCTGGTGATATGCCACCGAGTAGGAGTCGAGCCAAGTCTTCAACTGTTCAGCCACTTAGTCAGTGTGAAGACCACCAAGAAGGACGCTCACTTCTTCTTTGGGTATGTGGGTGGCAAGTTGGTGAATATTCCTGAGTCTAACAAAGACTGGAAGGAAAGGTTTGTCTGGGTCTTCGGAGCTGACCCAGTTCTGACTTGCCGCTCATGGCCAGAAATTGAGAAGGATGCCCTGAAGCCTCTCCTTCTCTCAGCCAAGGAGCGCCAGGATTTGGAGAAAATTTGACAGTATTCTGGGTCCCACGAAATCCACAATTTGTTCGACAACGCCTCATTGAGAATGGCGGGGTTGTCATTTATTCGTCCAACACAGGCCGACGATGAAGGGGAGGTGGAACTGCTTAAAGCCGTCCCAAAGCAATCCAAAGACTCAAACGGTGGGGCTTCCAGCACAGTGAAAGCCACCACAGCTCTGAGCCCGACTGAAGCCATCACGGCTCCCAATTCGGCTAAAGCTGTGGAGTCTCAGCTGCCCCAGAAGAGGGCAAGGGGAGGATTGTCGGCCAAGGAGGAGCGACATGTGGAGCAGAATTTTGACCAGATGGCCGCTATGCTGAAAGGGGTAGCTCCTGCCTCTCAAGCCGACAAGCCAGTGAAGAAAAAGAGGAAGAATAAGTCGGCTCCCTAGGAGAAACTCGAGGGGACCATTCCAGAGGTGGTTGGAGCGGCAGCGGGGATGACCCCAGTGGTTGCCGAAATATTGGCTTCAAAGCCTATTTCTTCTCCGCGTCAGCCATCAGAGGCCGTTGTTCGATGGGAAAGTTGTCTCGATTGTCATTGATTTGAACAGTTACAAACTTTAGTCGCCTGAAACAAATTCAAAGAAAAATATTGCCTTTTTATAAGGCTTACAATGAAAAAATCGAAAATTACAACTTGTTAACCCTTTGGTGAACAAACGCGGGATCCGTTTATCGGATCACCGGCTGTGGAGTTCTTTACTGTCTTAGGGACTTGAATCGTCCATGGACCACCGCTGCATCTCGATCTTAGTGGAGATCGGATCACGAGATCTGCGGATCTAGAGTGCTTATTTCACGAAGGAAATAAGACACCGACGGGGATCAACTCACGAAGGAGGTGATCGCCGGAGCGGGTGAGATCTACTAGGAGAAATCACACGCTCGCCCTGAGACTAAGACAAAGCTTAGCCTAGAGGGTAAATCCGCAAATCTGACCTAGACCGGCGTAGACGCGAGCTGGATTCTCTACCTTGCTGTGTAGATCTGAACCGCAACGAACTCTTCGAACTCTGGATCTCGTCTCTTTTCTTGATCAACGCTCGAATCTGTGCCGAAGTCTTGATCTTCAGAACTTCAAAAAATCCGGATCTGCAGGGCTCTAGCGAGTCTTCCAAGATCCCCCAAAAATCCCAGAACTGAGGAAGACCCCCCTTATTTATAGGATTGGGGGGGTAGGTGCCGGCCACACAAGTGGCTCGGCAACTTGGCCGAGCCACCTCGGCCAAGTTGGCCGAAGTGGCTCGGCCATGATGGCCGAGGCACCTCGGTCACTTGCCGAGGCACCTCGCCAAGTTGGTCGGCGGCTCGCCATGATGGCCGAGCCACCTCGGCCACTTGGCCGAGGTAACTCGGTGGCGTGGCCTTGGTTCGTCGTTTTCGCCGTTTCGCTGTTTTTTTCTCAATCTTCCGGGCTTAGGTCCTGCCTATTCTGACTCTTGGTCTTCCCCGGACTTAGATTCCGTCTGTATTTGGTTCCAGGACTAACTCTTGGTTTGTTCCGCTTTCAACAGCTTCAACCGATCGTCTGCTCAAGTCCGGTTTAAACCGTGCTTGTGACGCTGTGGGTTTGCCGTCGGGTTCGTGTCTCAACGATTCGACGTCCGTATTATCCGATGGGTTGTCATTCGCCGACTTCCCATCATGAGTTGGTTTCGGGGATCTTGTAAGTATTTTTCAACGCCTACAGATACCCCCTCCAAAGTGTTTCAGTCTTGTTCTTTTATAGGAGAGCCTGGAATACTTTGGACATGATAGTTCGACCTTCAATCGTGAGAGGGTCCCAAAAGTTAGCTTCAAGTCTTTGATTCTTCGGATCATCTCGTGCTTTGTAGGATTTCCGATAAGGTCACGGTCTTTGTATTTATTGTCTGACCGCTTGTTGAAATCTTGATTCGAAGCTGGTGGGCGAGTTTTGTTTGTAACTCGTGTTGGTTGGTTGTTGTTTAACTAACCATCAGACTTTTGGACTTCTCCGTATATCGGCGAACTCCTTGTTGGCGACCGTTGGTGGTGTCGAATCGTGGAATTTCATAACCCTCAATCGGCTAATTCTTCCATCATCCGTGTGTTGTTGGTTTGACCACGGCGGAGGAAAAATCTTTTCATGGAAATATCCTCAGGATTCCTTATCGAAGCGAGGAGACAATTTGGCCTTGTATATCATTTTCCGGAGCATCTGACCGCGATGTGTTGACCGGCATTGGGATAATCTTCGCACTTTATCGATGATAATCAAATTATCTGTGGGAGTATTTTTATGGAAAATACCCCTCAAGGATTCCTGGTTGGAACAGGAAACAATCTGGCTTTGCAAATCCTCATTTCTGGAATTTCGCAGTGGGAGGGATTTCCGAGACGCGTTGACCGGCGTTGTTATGACCCTCAAACTTTATTGGCGATGATCGAGTTATCCCCAGGAATACTTTTTATGGAATCCGGGAACTCCTCGTCAAAACAGGAAACAGTTTAGAATCGTATACCTTTTTGGAGTATCACAGTGGGAGGAAGTTGAGGGTTATCGAGTTATATAGAAATATTCTCCAGGAACTTCTCGACAAAAATTAGGAAACAGTTTATACTCGTGCTCCTAATTGGAGTAGGATTAGGGGCGACGCATTGATTGGCGTCGATGTAATCCACACGATCGAGTTATCCCTTAAGAATATTTTTTATGGAAATATTCTTCTGGGAACTTCTCGACGAATTAGGAAACAGTTTATACTCATATTCCTGATTGGAGTAGGATTAGGGGCGACATTGATTGGCGTCGATGTAATCCTACGATCGAGTTATCCTAAGAATATTTTTATGGAAATATTCTTACGGGAACTTCTCGACAAATTAGGAAGCGGTTTATACTCATATTCTGATTGGGTAGGATTAGAGGCGAGCGTTGATTGGCGTCGATGTAATCCTACGATCGAGTTATCCTAAGAATATATTTTTATAGAAATATTCTTAGGAACTTCTCGACAAATTAGGAAATAGTTTATACTCATATTCGATTGGGTAGGATTAGGCGGCGTTGATTGGCGTCGATGTAATCCACGATCGAGTTATCCTAAGAATATTTTTATGGAAATATTCTTAGGAACTTCTCGACAAATTAGGAAACAGCTTTATACTCATATTCCCGATTGAGTAGGATTAGGGCTTAACGCATTGATTGGCGTCGATGTAATCCACACGATCGAAGTTATCCCTAAGAATATTTTTATGGAAATATTCTCCGGGAACTTCTCACTAATTAGGAAACAGCTTTATACTCATATTCCTCGATTGAGTAGATTAGGGCGACGCATTGATCAAGGCCGATGTAATCCACACGATCGAAGTTATCCCTAAGAATATTTTTATGGAAATATTCTCCGAACTTCTACAATTAAGAAACAGCTTTATACTCATATTCCCGATTGAGTAGATTAGGGCGACGCTGATTGGCCGATGTAATCCACACGATCGAAGTTATCCCTAAGAATATATTTTTATAGAAATATTCTTAGGAACTTCTCGACAAATTAGGAAATAGTTTATACTCATATTCTGATTGGAGTAGGATTAGGGCTTAACGCATTGATTGGCGTCGATGTAATCCACACGATCGAGTTATCCTAAGAATATTTTTATGGAAATATTCTTAGGAACTTCTCGACAAATTAGGAAGCGGTTTATACTCATATTCTGATTGGAGTAGGATTAGGCGGCGTTGATTAGCGTCGATGCAATCCATACGATCGAGTTATCCCTAAGAATATTTTTATGGAAATATTCTTAGGAACTTCTCGACAAATTAGGAAGCGGTTTATACTCATATTCTGATTGGAGTAGGATTAGGCGACGCTGATTAGCGCCGATGCAATCCAAGACGATCGAAGTTATCCCTAAGAATATTTTTATGGAAATATTCTTAGGAACTTCTCGACAAATTAGGAAGCAGTTTATACTCGTATTCGATTGGGTAGGATTAGGCGACGCTGATTAGCGCCGATGCAATCCAAGACGATCGAAGTTATCCCTAAGAATATTTTTATGGAAATATTCTTCGGGAACTTCTCGACAAATTAGGAAACAGCTTTATACTCATATTCCCGATTGAGTAGGGTTAGGCGACGCTGATTAGCGCCGATGCAATCCGCACGATCGAAGTTATCCCTAAGAATATTTTTATGGAAATATTCTTCCGAACTTCTCGACAAATTAGGAAACAGCTTTATACCGTATTCCCGATTGAGTAGGGTTAGGCGACGCTGATTAGCGCCGATGCAATCCAAGACGATCGAAGTTATCCCTAAGAATATTTTTATGGAAATATTCTTTCGAACTTCTCGACAAATTAGGAAACAGCTTTATACTCATATTCCCGATTGAGTAGGATTAGGCGACAGCGTTGATTAGCGTATGGGGGCCTTCGAGGTGTTATCCGCCAATAAATCTTCAAGATCTTTCCAAATATAGCGGAGGAATAGGAGCCAATCAACGGACTGATTTGGCACTATTTTGACATCCGGATAAGGTTCCAATTAGGACTCCTAATTAGGGGCTGATTAGAGTCCTAATTAGAATTGATTTGGGCCCATTAGGAGTTGTTATAAATACCCATGATCACCCCTTTGCCTCTGACCTAGGCCGGCCCCCCCTACCTGCACTTTTTCTCTTGTTTTCATCTCCTCTCGCGCCGTCTCATCTCCTTCGATTAACAAGGTACGTGCACGTAACTTTTGCAATTAATTTTCTTCTCTTTCTTCTCTCCTTTTTTGTTTGTTTCTGTGCATGAATAGGTGAACAATCAGCAAGGCGGGAGAAAGACGTCGACGGTGACCAGATGGCGGCGATCGGGCAACGCCGGCGCCGCCAGCATGGCGTGCTACTGGGCTGCCTGGCGCTGCTCGGGGCACCAGTTACGTGGTAGCCAGCGCACTCAGTCGCGTCGGTGCACCTAAGGCGCGCTGGTCGTAGTTCTGCCGCCGGAAGGCCGTTGTTGCAACCGACAGGGCTACCGGTCTTCTTTGATGCCTTTTGTTAATTTTCAACTGCATATCTGACTTTATTTGTCTTCTTTCATAGTTTCCGATGTCGTCGCGAAGATCTCATGTTCCAAGGGGTCGGTCAACTCGCACGCCGCGTGAATGCACGCCTCCTTCTTTCGGTGGTGCGCCAACGTTATCATCTTCTCTTATATATATATACGTTGTATCCCCGCTTCGCTCTCCTTTGTGAGGCGATTGGGAAGAGCCGAGATTCTCCTTCGTGGGGATTAACGCTTCAAAGATTGGTTTTGCTTGGTCATCACCCGTCTCGATATCTTTAACGGGAGCGATTTCATACCGTACCCCTGCTCGGTAGAACGGGATATATTGCCGCTTTGTTTACACGACTATATTTATCGTTCTCCGAGTATTCGATACGGACGAAATCGTCAGACTGCTATAAGGTCGGACTCAATCTATGTAAGATGAATTCAACGCCTTTACTAACCGGATATTTTCTCGATTTCTGATTATTCCTCGAGCTTTTCTCGACTTACGTTGATGGACGCCATAGTGAATATTATTCCACGGTGACGATCCTGATTTTTATCTCACCGATTTGCACCCGTACATCAGCCGAGACGATTCGATCAGAAGTTGAGGGGAGTTCCCGCATTCTCAGACTATTGGTCACCGATGCGCCACTTGTAAAAGACACCAACTCCACTGAACCTTTGCGAAAAACAGATTATCTGTTCGGCGACTCAGTTAAGGATCCGGATACAGCTTTTATCGAGAGTGAGCGGTGGTTGAACACAGACGACGGAGGTCCTTTGTATATTCCCCGGATACCTCGTCAGCTCTCATTGACCGACCTCAGACACCATGCTGTGCCACGCCGTATGTCTTGGCGTCTGACCGAGGAGCATGATCATATCCATTGTGGGTTTATTACCCAGCAGCCAGTTCCAGGTTCCAACAGGAATCATATCATTGGCCTTCATCCCGAAATTGTGGGGTTGGACACACCACTCGCGATGAGCTTTTATTACCGCCGACTTTGAAGAACCGCCTTGCTACGCTAGCGAGAGATGCCGCCATCTAGTCATAGATTTTACTACCGGGTTCACTCATCGTAAACATTAGGGTCGCTCGACCAACTACGCCCTCAACCGATGGGATGGAGAACTTCGTGCTTGCGGCCCGTATTTAGCGATTAGTGCCACCATGTATGGCCTTCCAATCAGCCAACCATTTCTTCACCTTATTCGAGCTCTATAATCCGATTCAATACGCTTTTCACTAAACACGGCGAAGTTGGGGCTGGCTTTACATGAGATGTAATCAATTTCAGGTTTACCCATGGGGAAGATGTCAGACGAGTACTTCCTTCCAATCAGAACCGAAGTCGGTTGAAGAAACACACACCAATCGCTACAAGACTTTATGGGATCTCACTTGTCATTATTATATAGCTCGCCCAATCTCAACCTTTGCGCCAAAAGGAAATTGCAAGTGAGTCTCAAGCGCCGCCTTTATCCGCTCCAAAGATTTGGAGGACAAATCGGCGAGGAAATATGTGAACTGCCACCGCCACTCTTCAAGGTTAATGAACTGATCGAGAGGTCCGAGGCTAACTCCTATACGCCACCACGCCAAAGATGGTTTTCCCTGTGGACCAAGTTTGCAACCTTTACGTGGCATGCGGTGAAGCCTATCCACCGACAACTCTTCTAGCCGCTATCTTGCAACTGCTAAAGAAATGTGTGGTTCCATATCAACTGTGATGCTTTACCTTTGAGGTCCTTTATCCCGCAGTCACTTGCCCACAAGAAAGAACTCTCTCCTTCCGTAATGGTGGCCAATATTCACCGTGGATTGCGGCATATAGTCCAGGCGTTTACTCAGAGAAAGGATGAGCCATCATCACGTATTCCTTCCGCCCGAGTAGAGCTCCCATATACCTATTTGATGGCTTGGCTGGTCCTTCATCGTCCCGACATGAGGTCGGCACCGGGTTCCACAGATTCGTCTACTCCTTTCTTACGGTTGGTAGAGGATTGCAGATGGAAGGGGCGCGGCTTTACAGAGATCAAGAAATAGATGCAGATTCATAGAGGGTGGATCTTTTCCAGATGTTTTCCTCGATTCTCTGGTCAATATGGTGAGTCCTTGGTCGACGAGGAGGTGCCGAAGACACAGCAGACTTCACTTGACATTGGCTGTTTCAACTGGCTAGTGAACATCAGGCCAGGGTATCTCACTTTACGAGTAGAAGAGGAGTGCTTCATTGAGCCTTATTTTCCCTGTCGTTTTGCTTGCCAGTTCGGTTACGAACAACTTTACGTTGGGAACCCGAACCGATGGCTCCGGACTCGTGGTGGACTTGTGGATGGCCTTCGAGCGTGGTTGTGGAGCGTCATGGGATGTACCGATGTTAGATTCAGTCTCCCGAGTTCAGACCGTCAGCTAGAGTCGACATTCCTTCATTGCAGTTGGCTATTAGTAGCTAATGAGTCGGTCCCTGTGAGGGCTATCTCAGATTTGGCGGTTGAAACGACATCGCGGGCCGATACTAGGGCATCCCAGGACGCCGCTCGAGCTCAGAAGAAGCGTCGCCAACCTCCTCAAGCAGCCGAAACTGCGGAGGAGATCCCGAGTTCTGTTGCTGGGACTTCGGGGAAGGACCAAACGGAAGCTGCAGTTTGTGAGGAGAACCTTGGTGCTTTTCTCCTTCCACACTTCATTTTATTATCCCTTTCAGTGTATTTCTCATTCAACTGAATTTTCGCAGGGAAATTTGTTGAAGAAGAAGATTTTCATTCCTCTCGAGCGGTTAAGCGAAAGAGGTTAACCCATAAGTCTCGCAGGAATCCTCGATCTTTTGACGTAGATCTGACCAGCGATGACCCAGTTAGTGATGGAGGTAACAATCCGTCATAGCGTAACCTGACCTTTTCAAGTTTTTTAGCTTTAGGAGACTAACATTTCTCCGTTTCCATGCAGGGGATTTTAGAGATTATGATTCTGCTGGGCCTAGTTCTGCTCATGCTGAGCCAAGTTTTACTCAACAAATGTATGGAGCTATGGCGGAGGAGACTGAGAATACCAATGTAGGACCTGATTCGGCGAATCCAGGTACATCTAACATCGATAACTCCTCTTCTGGATGGCGAATGCGAGAACTGAATGACTCGGAATTTGTACCCCCACTAATTGCCTCTTCGCTTTTTGCTCTTTTAGAGAAATTGCAGGAGACAAATGCACAAACCGAGATTAGGCACGCTAACCCCACTGTAGGAGGTAAGTCGCCTTACGATTGTTTGCCCATTTTCAGTTGCATTTGTTTTTTCCTAATGCTTTCCCTTTCCAGACTTCTCGATGGAAGACTTCGTGGAAGCTAGTTTATATGACAATACCGCCATGGATGATCTGCTACATGCTCTATCACAGGGTGGCGATACTCTTAGTGGAGACTTTCCTGAAACAACTATCCCCGAAGAAGGTATGAATTTTCTCTTCGATTAATTATAGGACCAGCCATTTGAGAAATTCTCTCCGTGTAGTGGTAGGCACTCCTCTTCCCGGCCGCTGAATCGCCTACCACAAATGATCGTTGAGATAGATGAGCACACTGAGGGATCAGCTACGGTTGACAGTATCCCAGCGATAGATACCCCTCTGGTAGACTCACTAGTCCCTGAAACTATGCCGAAGGAGACGGGTAAGCGTCCCCCAATTGAATATGCATTCATTAGTTTTTGGTTGAAGATTCTAAGGTCCTCTTTTCCTTTATGCAGAGTCTACACCTCGACTCCATGATTTGGCGAGGGCGCTGATGATGGATGAAGATCCATCCCGGCTTAATATCTGTTTGGAAGTGCGCTCTTTCTTTTCCTTGATGAACATGGTGATCGATAAGATTCTCCATGGCGGCCCCTCTCTCCACCAGTTTAGGCCATTGCTTGGTCCCTGGACGGCCTTGATACAGAATATGGGTCATCCTGAGCTAGCTCAAGCCATTGCCGACGACCTTGCTCACTTAGAGGGGAAGCTTCAGAGACTTCAAGAATTGCAGGTAGCCGGAGCCTCCTCGTGATGTAGTCGTTTCTGGACAGACGCGCGCTTAGAGACATGGCGCGATGCTCGTGCTTTTACTGGGCTCGAGGTCTAGATGCAGAGAGAAAGAGTGGATCAGATTGGAGCCATTGTCACCGAAACCTCCTCTTCTCTAAGTCATCTCAACTCCTGTTTCATAGCAAGTGGGGAGAGGATAGCACAGCTCAGGAGGGAGCTCCAAGCAGAGGAAGAGAACATGAGAGTTCTGGAGCTGACAAGGGCCAACAAGGAAGAGGCTCTCACTGTCGCATCTAGGGAACTCGAGCTATCGAAGCAGAAGTTGGTTGAGCTCGAGGGGGTAACCATGGGGGTGCTGAACACCGATGAGGAGTCTTTCAGGGCTGAGTTGCAGGGAGAACTCCACCAGGCTTATAGTGATGAAGTGTCTCAGCTCGAACAACAAATCCTTTGTCATAGACTTGATGTTTAAATAATTGTAGCTCCTTCTATATTTACTTCAAATGAATAAGATTTATTCCTTTCATTGTTTATTATGATTCTTTTACTTCGTCAGAAATAATTAACCATAATACTTATAGGATTTTTGGCAAAACCTCAGCCATCAACGGGTTTGATTAGCCTTTACCAACTACCGTTTGAGTTGGGCTAGCGTGCGGATTATCTGGATCCGTTCCGTACGTAACATTGTGCTAAAAGAATGAAACTCTTCTAGACTTGTTGCTATGATATTGAATACATAGGTGTAGGTAATAAAAATTGCCTTAATCCCTGCACAGCAACTCGGGACAAGCAAAAGAGCCTAAGGGTTCATCTGAGTGAAGTCAGGCCCACCTGAGGGTTAAGTTCACCTGAATGCTTGACTTTACAAAATAGACAAAAGTGTTGATATCTCTCAAACCGGAAGGAATTGGGCAAAATGACCGAGCAAACCGAACCCTTCGGTAGGTTTGGTTGGCTCCGTCTCGTCGAGATAGTCGATTTTCATATATAATTTGTCCAATTCGACGCACGGTTTGAAAGTTACGACCGCTCTTCGAAAGCATATGAGGAAGGTCGCAGCCGCAAAGCTCTTCATTCGACGAGGTTCGCCAGCAAATGGCTCTTCACTGACGAGGTTCGCCAGCAAATGGCTCTTCATTCGACGAGGTTCGCCAAGCAAAGCTCTTCACTGACCGAGGTTCGCTTCAAGTAGCTTAAACTCTCCATTCGCATCGAGGTTCGCCAAGTAGCTTAAACTCCATTCGACGAGGTTCGCCAAGTAGCGAGCCCTTCATTCGATGAGGTTCGCTGTAGCTAAGCTCTTCATTCAGATGAGGTTCGCCAATCGCTGAAGCTCTTTACTCGACGAGGTTCGCCAAGCAATGGCTCTTCATTCGCACGAGGTTCGCCAAGCAAATGGCTCTTCACTGACGAGGTTCGCCAAAATGGCTCTTCATTCGCACGAGGTTCGCCAGCAATGGCTCTTCACTGACCGAGGTTCACCCAAGTAGCTTAAACTCTCCATTCGACGAGGTTCGCCAAGTAGCTTAAACTCTCCATTCGCACGAGGTTCGCCAAGTAGCGAGCCCTTCATTCGACGAGGTTCGCCAGCGCTGAAGCTCTTCATTCAGACGAGGTTCGCCAAGCAAATGGGCTTCATTCGACGAGGTTCGCCAAGCAAATGGCTCTTCACTGACGAGGTTCGCCAGCAAATGGGCTCTTCATTCAGACGAGGTTCGCCAAGCAATGGCTCTTCATTCAGACGAGGTTCGCCAAGCAAATAAGCTCTTCACTGACGAGGTTCACCGTGCAAATAAGCTCTTCATTCGACGAGGTTCGCCAAGCAAATGGGTTTTCACTGACCGAGGTTCGCCAAGCAATGGCTCTTCATTCGACGAGGTTCGCTAAGCCGGCTCTTCATTCAGACGAGGTTCGCCAAGCAAATGGCTCTTCATTCGTGACGAGGTTCGCCAAGCGCTGAATCTCGACATTCGTGACGAGGTTCGCCAAGCAAATGGGTTTTCACTGACCGAGGTTCGCCAAAATGGCTCTTCATTCGCACGAGGTTCGCCAAGCAATGGCTCTTCATTCGCACGCAGGTTCGCCAAGCTGAATCTTGACATTAAACCGAGGCTAAGACCGTGCAAGCTTCAAAGCAGACTTGCTCAAGAGGCAGACTCGACCTCAATACAAGGTTCGCGATGTGGAGCGGAGTTCGACTCAACACGAGGTTCGCGACGCGGAAACGGCTCGACACCATGTGATGAGGTTCGCCCACAACAGTTGGTTTGACGAGGCTCGCCCACAACACCAACGTCTGACGAGGTTCGCCTACAGGAGTGAACCTCGACATACAACCGAGGTTCGCCTACAGTAGTGAACCTCGACGCTCAATCGAGGTTCACCTACAACAGTAGTTTGACGAGGCTCGCCCGCAGCATCAAAGTCAAACGAGAATCGCCCAGCAGCGAAGCTCGACACTCAACCGAGGTTGCAGCGTCAGTGGTCTGACGAGGTTCGCCCATTTAACGAAGCTCGACTCTCATAAGAGGTTCGCCTACAGCGGCGAAGCTCACCATCCAACCAAGACCGCCCACTTGAAGCATGGGAGATGTCACATCCCATAGTGATCACATCCCACAGGGGGGGCATGGCTCTCCTCAACTGAGCATGGCCATATCCCACAAATCAAGGAAGTGGCCATGCCTCTCCTTGCCTATTTATAAGCCACCATCTCCACATGAGGGGGCTTTTTCCGGGAGCTTTGGAAAACTTTTGAGAATTCAACACTTGCGCACAAGTGAGATCGAAGCTATTCGCCAAGAATCTCAAGATCATCCGCACTTTGTTCTCGATCGCCGACGGAAGCAATCTCGACGCGGAGCATCGAGAGAAGCATCCTATCACGCCGAGAACCCACCTTAAAAGAGGAGTCAAATCAATCTCTCTTCCTCTCAGAATCGAGAATTTGATTGTAACCCGCTCATTCAATCAATAAACATTTTTTCGAATTCTACGTAAGATGGCTACCACAAGGGGAGTTACCATTCATTCCGATGAACCGTGGTGGCTAATCGCATTAAAGTTGCAGCTTGGAACCGAGGTTCAAACCTTGGTCCTTGAGTTTGATCAGAGTAAGTATGAGGAGTTCCTCTCCTCCGGGCATCGAGCCCGTGGAAGACACGCAAGTGTCGACGAAGTCGCAGATGAGACTTTAGCCCCGTGGCTCGTGGTTGAATCTTCTCGACTAACCTCGAGAACTAGCCTATGTCTCGACAAGGCTCCAAAAGCTAGCCAACAGCTAAGAAGTGGGTGGTTAAGCGCCCAACCCAACCTCGAGGCCATTAGACAAACTTTGGCTTCGCGGGCTAACCTCGCCGCCCGTGGAAAGGCGTGATATGCCAAGGGTCCAAGTTCGCGACGTACAAACAGCCAACGACAGAACCAAGCTCGCCGTAGGGCTCGAAGCTTTGGTCTCGCTGGACGGCTTCACTATCGCCCGAGATGGCCAAACGAACCGAGGGTCGAATCGATGAGGAACGCCACTAACCTCGCTATTGCACTCCCAAGTCATGAACCTCGCCTTCATCTAAGGGTTCATTCAAAACAAGATGAACGCCGCCTACCGCTAACTCGCCCACATGGCTAACCTCGCCACAATATGAGGTCCCTCCAAAAGGGATGAGCTCGCCCAAGTGGCTAACCTCGCCAACAACGTGAGGTCCCTTGAAAAGAGATGAGCCTCGCCCGAGTGGCTAATCTCGCCTGCTGACTAACTTCGCCATAGCAAGCGCCAAAGTGATGAACCTCGCCATCATGAACCTCGACATGGGTGTCATCAAATCAAGACGGCTCGCCAAGGGATCTAATCTCGTCAGAAAGCGCCGAATGACTAACCTCGCCATTATGAACCTACCCACCCAACAATATGAGGTCCATTCTAAACAAGATGAACCTCGCTCGCATAAACCAACCTCGCCATCATCGGGGTTCATTTAAAACAAGACGAACGCCGCCTACCGCAACCACGCCCACAAGGGGAACGCCGCCTACCGCTAACCTCGCCTAATCGCTAACCTCATCCAAGTGGCGAACTCACCGCCAACGCCAGGTCCCTTGAAGGATGAGCTCGCTTGAGTGGCTAATCTCGCCAAAGAACATGAGGTCCCTTCTAAAAGGGATGAACTCGCCCAAGCAACTAACTTCGCCAACATGAGGTCTCTAAATAGGACTAACCTCGCAGGCAAATAACCTCGCCGCCAATATGAACCTCGCCGTAACCAAAGGAAGCGCAACCTCGCCAGTTCGCCAAACTCGATTCAAAGAGTCTCTCATATGAGGCTCGCTGTAATCAACGGGGTACACCCACTTCGATCTCCGGATTATCTCACTCGCAAGCATGATGCCGCCAAATGCAATCTCATTGTTGCCGTGGAGAAACTCATACGATCGCCGCGTCTGCGGATCGATTTCCGAGGCCACTCTCATCGAGATGTGCCTAATAATCTCTCCATCAACATTCTCGCCTAATATGGGCCGCCGTAGCTCGCCGTGGAAAGACTTAACCCGCCAAGGAGAACAAGTCGAGAGCGCTCGCCGCATGGAGGTTGAAGAGCTATTTGAATTTCGAGGAGGAGACGCACCAAGATACCTTGGTGGTGGCGACCGCTCTCATCAAAACTCTTTTCAAGTAAACCCTCGATGGCATCCGCCGAGCTTGCCAACGCTGAACCAAGCTATGGGACCGATCACAAGACTTGGCTACAATCGCCAAAGATAATCGCTGATGCTTATATGCATCAATCGCCAGAGGACCAAAGATCCGACGGTAAATTTTAAAGAAGTACTACCCGTAGTCTTCTTTCAAACTCCCACTAAGTTATCATGTTAACAGTCACATCTGATAACTAATTTCTCCAAATTCCTCCGCCAATCCTCGTCAATAGGATGGTGGGTTCCCAAAACTATCATGTTAACAATCACCTCTTGATAGTTCCCTCAAGATTTCCTCCGTCAATCCTCTCAAATAGGATGACGGACCACTCCCACCGCCATGTTAATATTACACCTCTCGACAAATCAACTTACCAATCCTCTTCAATGGGATGGTAAGTCCTCAAAGTCGCTCCGTCGCGACAATCTTGTCATGTTAACATTTTACCTCTGGCAAATTAACTTACCAATCCTATTCAATGGGATGGTAAGTCCTCAAAGTTGCCCCAATCGCAATAAATTCTTGTCGGGTTAGCAATCACCTTTGACAAACTCCCCTTCCAATCCTTGTCAACAGGATGGCGGGCCCACATAACTGTCATGTTAACAATCACCTCTGATAGTCCGCACCGTCATTCCCGCAAATGACGTTGTCCAATCAAGTCGTCATACCCCTATTCCCATCATAGTTGTTACACTTCCGAGTTACTGAACAATTTGATTGTTTCCGATCACAGTCGTCATACCTCTATGTCATCAACCACTGATCATTTCCATATCGCCACTTGTCCGAAAGTGACTTTGGGTTAGATAGTGGTTAACCAAGCAATATACCCCTATCAACTCCCTCACCGAATAGTGGCCTACCATGATGTGCCTCTATTTTAACCATAGTCGCTATACTCCCATGTCAACCGAATCCACTCGCTTAACCCCACGAGTCATTTCCTAAATGATTTTGTTCGAATCACCGCTGTTATACTCTCACCATTAATCAACAACTTGATTGCTTTTTGATCGCGATCGTTATACTTTTATGTCACCAACGATTCGATCATTTCCACATGATGGCCTACCAGCGATTTGCCCTTATCTTTAATCCAACGCCTTGAACGGCTAAGGATAGAGGGAGATTTTAGCACTAAGCCTAAAAGAAACTCCTCGCAAACTCACCATACCGAGGGGAAAAGTATGGCTAGCCCGATTCAAACGGTAATCGGTAAAGGCACATCAAACTGCTGATAGTCGGGGTTTGCTAAAAATCCTAGAGGGCAATCATTAGTCATGAGTGAAGAATTCAACTTTACCAAGTTCTTTAGAGGGTTCCTCTCCGCCTCGCAGACGGCGAATCGTTGCAGTTCATATCCAAAGTGTTCCGCACTCCATTCAACCACATTCAAGTCCAAAACTTTGAGGGGGTTTTGTAGGCAATAAAATTGCCTTAATCCCTCGCACAAAGAACTCTGACAAGCAAAAGAGCCTAAGGGTTCATCTCGAGTGAAGTCGCCCACCGAGGGTTAAGTTCACCAATGCTTGACTTTACAAAATAGATAAAAGTGTCGATATCTCTCAAACCGAAGGAATTGGGCAATGACCGAGCAAACTGAACCCTTTGGGTCGGTTTGTTTGGCTCCGCCTCGCCGAGATAGTCGATTTTATATATAATTTGTCCAATTCGACGCACGGTTTGAAAGTTACGACCGCTCTTCAGAGCATATGAGGAAGGTCGCAGCCGCAAAGCTCTTCATTCGACGAGGTTCGCCAAGCAAATGCTCTTCACTGACGAGGTTCGCCAGTGCAGCGGCTCTTCATTCGCACGAGGTTCGCCAAGCAAATGGCTTTCACTGACCGAGGTTCGCTTCAAGTAGCTTAAACTTCCATCTCAGACGAGGTTCGCCAAGTAGCTTAAACTCTCCATTCAGATGAGGTTCGCCAAGTAGCGAGCCCTTCATTCGTGACGAGGTTCGCCAGCAAATGGCTTTCATTCAAACGAGGTTCGCCAAGCAAATGGCTTTCACTGACGAGGTTCACGGGCAGCTAAGCTCTTCATTCGCATCGAGGTTCGCCAAGAAGCTTAAGCTCTTCACTGACGAGGTTCGCCAGCAAATGGCTCTTCATTCGACGAGGTTCGCCAAGCAAATGGCTTTCACTGACCGAGGTTCGCCAGCAAATGGCTCTTCATTCGCATCGAGGTTCGCCAAGTAGCTTAAACTTCCATTCAGACGAGGTTCGCCAAGTAGCGGAGCCCTTCATTCAGACGAGGTTCGCCAGCAAATGGCTCTTCATTCAGACGAAGTTTCGCCAAGCAAATGGCTTTCATTCAGACGAGGTTCGCCAAGCAAATAAGCTCTTCACTGACGAGGTTCGCCAGCAAATGGCTCTTCATTCAGACGAGGTTCGCCAGCAAATGGCTCTTCACTGACCGAGGTTCGCCAAGCCGGCTCTTCACTGACGAGGTTCGCCAGCAAATGGCTTTCATTCAGACGAGGTTCGCCAAGCAAGCTTTCACTGACGAGGTTCGCCAAGCAAATGGCTTTCATTCAGACGAGGTTCGCCAAGCCGGCTCTTCATTCGTGACGAGGTTCGCCAAGCAAATGGCTTTCATTCGTGACGAGGTTCGCCAAGTAGCTTAAACTCCATTCGCATGAGGTTCGCCAAGTAGCTTAAACTCTCCATTCGTGACGAGGTTCGCCAAGCAAATGGCTCTTCATTCAGACGAGGTTCGCCAAGAAGCTTAAGCTCTTCACTGACGAGGTTCGCCAGCAAATGGCTTTCATTCAGACGAGGTTCGCAAGCAAATGGCTCTTCACTGACCGAGGTTCGCCAGCAAATGGCTCTTCATTCGCACGAGGTTCGCCAAGTAGCTTAAACTCCATTCAGACGAGGTTCGCCAAGTAGCGAGCCCTTCATTCGTGACGAGGTTCGCCAGCAAATGGCTCTTCATTCGCACGAGGTTCGCAAGCAAATGGCTCTTCATTCAGATGAGGTTCGCCAAGCAAATGGCTCTTCACTGACGAGGTTCGCCAGCAAATGGCTCTTCATTCGTGACGAGGTTCGCCAAGCCGGCTCTTCACTGACCGAGGTTCGCCAAGCCGGCTCTTCACTGACGAGGTTCGCCAGCAAATAAGCTCTTCATCTCAGACGAGGTTCGCCAAGCAAAGCTCTTCATTGACGAGGTTCGCCAAGCAAATAAGCTCTTCATTCAGACGAGGTTCGCCAAGCAAATGGCTCTTCATTCGACGAGGTTCGCCAAGCAAATGGCTCTTCATTCGCACGAGGTTCGCCAGCAAATGGCTCTTCATTCGATGAGGTTCGCCAAGCAAATGGGTTTTCACTGACCGAGGTTCGCCAAGCAAATGGCTCTTCATTCGATGAGGTTCGCCAAGCAAATGGCTCTTCATTCAAACGAGGTTCGCCAAGCTGAATCTCGACATTAAACCGAGGCTAAGACGGTGCAAGCTTCAAAGCCAGACTTGCTCAAGAGGCGACTCGACTCAATACAAGGTTCGCGATGTGGAGCGGAGTTCGACTCAACACGAGGTTCGCGACGCGAAACGAAGCTCGACACCATGTGATGAGGTTCGCCACAACAAGAGTTTGACGAGGCTCGCCTCGCTAAATGCTGGTTTGACGAGGCTCGCCACACCACCAACGCCCGACGAGGTTCGCCTACGAGTGAACCTCGATATACAACCGAGGTTCGCCAGCAGCGGAACCTCGACACTCAATCGAGGTTCGCCACAACAAGAGTTTGACGAGGCTCGCCGCAAAGATCAAAGTCAAACGAATCGCCCAAGAGCGGCTCGACACTCAACCGAGGTTGCAGCCGCTGGTCCGACGAGGTTCGCCCACAACAGCTGATTTCTCGCCATCCGAGGTTCGCCCATTTAACGGCTCGACTCATAAGAGGTTCACGCTGCCGGCTCACCATCCAACCAAGACCGCCCACTTGAAGCATGGGAGATGTCACATCCCATAGTGGTCACATTCATTGTGGGGGTATGGCACTCCTCAACCGAAAGCATGGCCATATCCCACAAATCAAGGAAGTGGCCATGCCTCTCCTTGCCTATTTATAAGCCACCATCTCCACATGAGGGGGCTTTTTCCGGGAGCTTTTGGAAAACTTTTGAGAATTCAACACTTGCACAAGTGAGATCGAGCTCTTCGCCAAGAATCTCAAGATCATCTCGCACTTTGTTCTCGATCGCCGACGGAAGCAATCTCGACGGAGCATCGAGAGAAGCATCCTATCGCCGCCGAGAACCCACCTTAAAAGAGGAGTCAAACCATCTCCTCTTCCTCTCAGAATCGAGAATTTGATTGTAACCCGCTCATTCAATCAATAAACATTTTTCAATTCTACAATAGGCTCTCAGATTTTACCGCAAGAGACCACCCTAAGAACTCGCGGTTACGCAGACTCATCCTTCTTAGGCTTCGGATAAAATACCCCTGACCGACTCGTGTCTTCTTCAATCGAAAAGACTAAACCGCAACGCTGGGTAGAGGCTATTTTGTTATTGCCAACCCCAAATTTCAACGGGTTTGATGAGCTTTACCAACTACCGCTTGAGTTGGGCTAGCATGTAGATTATCTAAACCGCTTCTACACATAACGTTGTGCTAAAAGAATGAAATTCTCTTAGACTTTTGCTACGATATTGAATACGCAGACCGCCTTTTATGGAAGACTAACCCGCAACGCGTGTAAGGCCGACCTATCCCTCGCTAGGATTCGATCAAATTTCCCAAGAAGAATCTTGGATTAAGGAGTTTTGGCTGATAGGATTAAATTGGTGAGAGAGGAGGAACTTTATGTTCTATTTCTCGAGAATGAAACCAATAGCGAGGGCTGCTATAGGAATCAAGAGGGTTGAGCGTCCTTGGTTGGGCGACTTGATCCAAACAATCTCGGTGCATACCTTCGGTCGGCTACCTAAGATGCAAGTTCGGTGCTTACCTTGATCGGCACTACGGAAAAGGATGGGCGAGGGTGGGATCTCCACTTTGAGAACCGAAAGGACTCGAGGTAACCTTGGTGGACAACACAGTGCGAAAATCTCGGCACATACCTTCGGTCGGCTACCTAAGATGCAAGATGGGACTAAGAGTGGGATCTCCACTCGAGAACCGAAGAGACTCAGTGACCTTCAAAGGACAACCCGGTCCAAAAATCTCAAGACATACCTTCACCGGCGCTACCTAGGAGAGGATGGAACTAAGAGTGAGATCTCCACTCAGGAACGAAGAGACTCGAGGTGACCTTGGGCGGACAACACAGTGCGAAAACCTCGGCGCATACCTTGGTCGGCTACCTAGGAATAGGATGGATAGAACCCTTCCGTTTATCACGACAGGGATCTTACGCTTGGAGAGGAGGAATTTTATACTCTATCTCCGGCGTGAAAGGAATTTTGAGTGGGCCTCTTGTTCATAGAAGGAATCAAGAGGGGATTTTGGTAATGTACCAGAAAATTTGTAGACCTACCGTCAAGAAATTTGATCGGTGGGGGAAATTATGATGGAGGATAAATGTAGGGTTATCCTCAAGGAAAGTGGGTGAAACATCCCACGAGGAACGTCTGAAAACATCCCACGAGGATCGTTGGTGCGATGTAGTGTTGACTTCGTGGACTTCATCCGGAAGATCATCATATAGCTCAACTGCGTCCGTTGTCGGGTTGGCAGCCAAGAGATCGCAAATCGCTTGTCCTTTGACCGACTTTTGTTGTTTGAAGTACAAGTCATATTGGGACAAGAGCAAGGCCCATTTAAGCCAGCGCCAACTCATTGAGGCGGTGGGTCATAAATATTCGGACCGGATTCGTTGGAGATAACATAAATCGCCCGTCCGACTAAATAGTGCCGCATTTTCGAATCGCGAACACTAATGCAAGGCCTTTGCTTCGACCATTGGGTATCGAGACTTCGGCACCGACTAATGTTATTTCGGGTAATACTGCTTGCACATTCGTGACCGTCGTCGTCTGCGAGTAAAGCGCTTAACGAGTGATCCGTTGCCTTGATGTAAATCGAAGCGGTTTTCCGACCAGCGGTGCAACAAGAGCGGGAGGTTTAGCGAATCGATTTGATCTCTTTAAATGCCTTACGGCGTCGTCCCAAATAAGCGACCGCCCTTCTTGTTCAACTTAGAGAACGGTTGGCACTTCGGATAGGTTCGATATGAACCGTCGGATGTCGCCAATCACCCTTGTAACCCCCGAAGTTCTCCTCGATTTCGGAGGTTGCAACTCTTGAATCGCCTTCACTTTGTCGGGATCGGCGTGGATGCCCTTATTAGTGGCGACAAAGCCAAGGAACTTGCCATCGACATCCCAAGGAAGGATTTGGCGGGATTCATCTTTAGGCGATGGGTTCGCATGAGCTCGAATACCGTTCTAAGATCTTTGATGTGATCTCCTTTGTCCGCGGCTTTTCCGCGACCAAGTGATGACATAGCATTCGACCATTTTAGGAGATGATCACGGAAAATCTTAGTCATTGCTGGCGATATGTGGCCCGACATTTTTGAGGCGAGCGGCATGACCGTGTAGCAATATATACCGATAGGCGTTACGAGCGGCTGTGTTTGGCATCATCGGGGTGCATCTTGATCCGATTGTAACCCGTGAAACCATCCATGAATGACATTCTTTCAAATCCACCGTATTGTCGACTATGACATCGGTGATTGGAAGAGGAAAGTCATCTTCGAGACAGCGGCGTTGGTCTACGCGGTGACGGATCCTAATCGAACCATTCTTTTTCATGGCCGTGACTATATTAGCCACCCAATCCGGATGTTGAATTTCCTTGATGAATCCGATTCTCGAGTTTCTTCACTTAGTCAGCGATTGCGCAAGATCGTGGGCGAAACCGTCTCGCGGTTGCTTAGCAGTTTGACATCCACCTCGATGTTGGTGATGTGTCGCCACATTAGGATCGAGTCACGGCATGTCCTCGTAGCTCGGCGAATACATCGATATACTCCCTGATTAGGGCGATCAACTCTTCCTTCTCTTCCAGGGGAAGACTATTGCTGATGTTTATGAGCTTAGGATGCTCTTCGTCCCTCATATTAACCTGGACTACCTCGTCCTTAGTGGGGGGTTCTCTTTGCTCGAATCTATCCCCAAACTGCTCTTTGAGTTGATGGATCCATGGGTCTTCCCATGTTGGCATATCTTCATCACCCTCAATAGTAGCGGGATCATTGTAACCATATTTGACATCAAAGCCTTGAAAGTTTCTCGAGGTGTCGGAATCCCAATGAAGAATCGGAATGTCCGAGTCTCCCTCATCGGGTGGATTATTATCAATCGACCATGAGCATTCATCTTCGAGGAGGATTAGTATCCCAATCCCTTCTAAATACATAGTAGTTATCAGGCTTCCCTCTTGGGACATATGCATTTTGGAAGGGACTTCGAGGACCTCGTCCAAAACATAGACCTTCCCTTGTGTCAAGTCATACCCCACTTCTTCATGATACCCGGTGTTTACGGACTATATCTGAATGTGTGGAGGATAGGCCCATTGTCATCTTCATCTTCTTCTAAGAAATGATTAAGTTGGCCCTGTATTTCCTTTTAGTAAACCAAGTCTTTTTCACTACTTGATCTTCGTGGGATAATGAGTGTTGTCCCAAAAGAGTCTCGGAGCTGCTTTTGCGTAATGCAAGACGACCGAGTCGGTAAGTGCAACTTCGGATTGTTATATAAACCTGTCATCACATCATTCAAAGACAAAGGGTACTCTAAATCGTCATTTATTGATTCATCGGAAATTTGCCAATTACAATGTTCATTTAAAACAAAACCACCACTATAACCAAGCGGCCGGTATCGGCTTCTTCACGGTATGTTGCCTTGGGCGATGATTGATTTAGGACTCATACGTAGAGGAGAGAATCGATGAAACAATTCTCCATCCTTAAGCGGCTATTTGTCGCGACCACCGTCTTGACTTCATTATTTGTGTCTACATATTTGAGACACTGATGAAGAGTAGATGGAACTATAACGTTACTGTGGATCTAAGGTCGACCCAACAATAAGTTATAGGAAGTCTCTGCGTCAATCACATAGCAGGTGACCTCGAACTTTAAGTCCCCCATTTGGCACTTTATCCGGATTTTACCCAGTGAGACCCAGTGTTAAATCCATAGATCCGTGCACGGTTGATGCCGATTTCTTGGCGGGAATTCAGGTGATACATGGCGCGGGGGCATGATGCTCCTGTGGAACGGATCGACTTGGATCGGTTAACTTCACTAGAGCCATACCCGGTGAAGTATAGCGGCCTATCGTGCTTGGAATTCCTTATCGCATATCCTCCTTTGTAAAAGTGATGGGGAAGTGTTTAGCAAGGTTGCATTGTTGGGCCGACTCTTGGACTCGGCTTAATCACGGAGTGAGAAGACCTACGAATCGGCGGGGCTTCTTGAAAGCTTCTCTTGTCTCTTTTGACAAGCGGCTTCGTAAAGTGATCCTTCGGGGATATTAGCCAATTGGCCCATAACATCGAAGCGATATGGGGAGTTGGAGCTTCGGTTTGTCTCTTCTAATCGGGTGATTGAGCAGAGGCTGCCGAGTTGAACTTCTGGTATTCTCTTGCCATAGTCTCTTTGGCAAGCACTGATGTTGTGCCTTTTGGTAGCGAGTGAGGGTGTTATCGGTACCCCGACTCGGCGACGTTTTGGCATTTGGATCGGGGAACTTCCGGGGTACTTGTATCGTACTTCGTGTCGCTCTGGTGGCGTGGGCTTGAGTTCCCCTTCGGACGGTTGGAATGTAGCCACACCTTTCGTCATTTCCCTCGAGCTGCGGAGTAAGCGTGGCATACCTTTGCCTTCGCTTTGACTTTTCTTCGATGAAGAAGAAGGCGCCCATTGATCATCTTCAAAGCAGGTCTAGGTGGATCCACAGGACTTAGCCATTTGGGGCGTTATCTGATACAAGTCCTTTACGGCGTTGCTTGTGTGGGTCATCATTCACCGTCTTCATTCGACTTTGACCAGCGGCTTAGGTTCAAACCATGTTAATGGCGACCCAAAGCTTATGGACACCGCATTTGCTCCGACCTTCTTTTCTTTGGGCGGCTTCATAGTGATTACCCTACGTCAATTAAGGCGCGGATTTTATCCTTAAAGAAGAAGGGATTTAGTGGGGTGATGAGGCGCACAGTGCAGCAAATTTTTTGGTTAGTCCTCATTGCTTCCTCTTGATTACGAATGGGAGGGAGCTTGATCTTGTTATTTTCCACAAGATATTTGAAGAGCGGGAATCGTCGATCCACTAAAGGAATAGGACTTGAGAATCTCGGCTCACGAGGCCTTGTTTACGTGGCCGGTTGCCCTTGTGATTGTGCTGTTGCGGCACCGTTGTTCTTCTTCTTCTTCTTCTTCTGGGGTTGAGTTGGAGCGTTTGGTTCGCAAGCTGTAGTCTTGGCTCCTCTTTCCCTTTGCCCGCGTGGGACAAAGTTCGTTTGGGGCTTCCATTTGTCGGGCGGCCTCTTTAGCCTTTTCCTCTTGAGGCGTTACTTGTTCACCCGCACCTTCAAGTCTTTCGGTGTTGGGCCGGTCTTTGTTCCCATTACCTCGAGCGTCTAGCGACAAATTGTTGTGGCAGTGCGGAGGATGAACTCCTCGTTATCGGATCGGCGGTTCATTGCCTTTCGAGATAAACAGCGAAGGTATCCACAGTTTCTCAGATCATACGCTTTTCATGATAGCGTTGGCGGATATTTGGTATCGTCATCGAAGAAATTGGAAAGCGAGGACTCCATATCGTCGGTGTTGATGCTCCCACGTTTGGATAAGCGGTACCAATCAAAGCGGCTCCACGAAGGGTGCCAGCGAATAGCCGAACCATTGGGGCTCATTGTCGAAATAACAGGGAGTGCGACTTGAAGTAAATCAAGTCTTTAGCGTGGAACCCTTCCGATCAAGCGGTGTGAAGTTTATTAAGTTAAACTTAGATGGAGTGCAGGGATTGATTCCCTCCCTCGGGTATGGGCAAGGGAATGCAGTCTTCTTGACCTCTTGGCGGAAATCAATGAGTTGATTTTGCTCTCGAGTCTTTGATCTTCTGCTCTCATGAGCAACAGCGCTACATTATGCCCGGTTAGCGTGGTTCGGAGGGTTATCATCCTCTTGTGCTTCCTCTGATGCGGATCCATCATCTTGGTGCGGCGTCGATCTGTTGACTTCGATTCACCTCGATGTTTTGTCAAGGCATGGATGCGTTGGTCATGCATTTCTCTCATGCGCATGGCCATATCCATCTCTAACTTGAAGTTTTCTGTTGCTTAGTCAGCGCCGTCTAGCATTTTAGCCACTTGATGCGCGATCATAAAGCTTCTTGGGGCACCCTTAGCTGAATCTGATATTATCGAGGCAATTCTTGAACCAACATCCGACGCATCATCCTCATGAGTATCCCTCTCGAAGTTTGTAAAATGGTGGACCGTCGGATAGTCCCGGACCTACTTGAGTTAGTTGCGATGCCACAGGAATAGTCAGTGGCGGTTCTTTCTTAGGTCATATTATTAGTGACCTCGGCAATTCATCCTCGGGGATGTCATCCTTCTGGAATCGCCTTGACCTGGAGTCTTGGCGTGTAGGTGCTAAGTCTGGAAGACCGAAACTCTTTCAGGAGTTTCTTGATGGCAATGCACTCAGAAACCTTGTCTTGATGAGCTTAGAGCACAAGCATGGTATTAGTTTGGGGAGCCCCTTGAGATTTCTTGTGCCCCACTGCGGTGGTCGGCTCGTCGGTATGATGGGAGCAACTGCCGGTAATGCGGCCTGATCCTGGGTATAGCGTCGTCATCGGGCAGCGTCTCCTTAGAGAATGGACTTGTTCACGAAACTCTTGAAAGTGACTTCGCCTTGACTTTGCTTGTGGCGTGAGGTCGGTGGACTCTCGGACTTGACCTTTAGTCAGGTTGGTGGGGGAATGTGTAGGAATTTTCCTATCCTTCTTGGAGGAGGTGCGACCTCGCATGGTGACCGGTGATTCTTTGAAGGACCCAAGCGATCCTTGATAGTTGGTTTGGTGGTGGTGGCGGGAGTTAGCTTCACCGCGGTTGAATCTGACGCCTTTGACTTTGGCGCCGTCGGACTTAGGCTTTGGCTGAATTTGAAAGCGCTGTAGCCGGCTTAAGTCGCGGGGCGAGGCTGGAATGTTGGCGGTCTTAGGTTTTGAGCCGTGCGGTGGGGTTGGAGCCTTGTTAGATTTGGGCCTCCAAACACGGTGGTATGTTAGCGGCTTCTTTACTACCTCCTTCTTCAATTCCGCGAGCTTGTTGTACCAGCGCTCGTGCGTACTAAGTGCCTGGCGGCTTCGAATCGTTCTGGCGTGGAAGCGGTTCTTTGACGGACCCACTTTCGTTGGTTGGCGGCTTGGATGGGTGTCGATCACTTAGGTGGAGCCTCGCGTAAGTCGGATCTTAGATCGCCGTAGCGGACCCCATCCATGGATTACCTGACCTTGGCGTATTGCGCGCCATGCTTTATGCCGTCGCCTTTGGCGGGCTTCGCTTGGAGAGTCGGGCGTCATTAAGCGTTCATCTCGGAAGCCGTTGTAGTGAGACTTGAACGCAGGGGGATTTTCGCTACTATGGCGGCGAGGTTGGACTTCGCCATCACGGTGCTCTACGGAGGAGGCCCATCGGGTTCTCCTTCTGTGAGACCTTCTTGAAGCTTGGTGAGGCGGATGCGGAGGAGGGTGAGGATAGGTACTCCTCATGCTTCTTCGAGTGAACTTCGAATTGACCTCTTCCTCCAGGGATAGGAATCCGGTTGCGTACAGCGACCTCCGATCTGAGGCGGTGGCTCCCCTTTGTGGTCGCCCGGCTTGTTCGATGGGAAAGTTGTCACCGATTGTCATTGATTTGAATAGTTACAAACTTTAGTGGCACGAAACAAATTCAAAGAAAAATATTGCCTTTTATAAGGCTTACAATGAAAATCGAAAATTACAACTTGTTAACCCTTGGTGAACAAGCGGCGTGATCGTTTATCGGATCACCGGCTTGTGTGGAGTTCTTTACTGTCTTAGGGACTTGAATCATCGAGTGGACCACGCGCAATCCGATCTTAGTGGAGATCGGATCACGAGATCTGCGGATCTAGAGTGCTTATTTCCGAAGGAAATAAGACGCAGCCGAGGATCAACTCACGAAGGAGGTGATGTAGGGCTGAGTGAATCTACTAGGAGAAATCCTGCGCTTACAGACTAAGATGAAGCTTAGCCTAGAGGTAAATCCATAAATCGACCTAGACGGCGTGGGCTCGGTGGATTCTCTACCTTCTTTGTGTAGATCTGAACATAGCGAACTCTTGAACTCTGAATCTAGTCTCTTTTCTTGATCAGCGCTTCGAATCGTGCGAAGTCTTGATCTTGAACTTCAAAAATCGGATCTGAGGGCTCTAGCGAGTCTTCAAGATCCCCAAAAATCCCAGGCTGAGGAAGACCCTCCTATTTATAGGATTGGGGGTAGGTCTGAGCCACACAAGTGGCTCGGCCACTTGGCCGACCACCTCGGCCATGGTCGACCACCTCGGCCACTTGGCAGAGCACCTCGACAAGTTGGCCGAAGTGGCTCGGCACCATGATGGCAGAAACCACCTCGGCCACTTGGCAGGGTAACTTCGATCGTGGCCTTGGTTAGCGTTTTCGCCGTTTAAGCTATTTTTCTCGATCTTAGGGCTTAGGTCCGCCTATTGACTCTTGGTCTTCCCGAACTTAGATTGATGCGTATTTGGTTCGGGACTAACTCTTGGTTTGTTCGGTTCAGCGGTCTGAAATCGATCGTCTGTTCAAGTCCGGTTTAAGCCGTGCTTGTGGCCGTATGGGTTTGCCGTCGGGTTAGTGTCTCAGCGATTCGGCGTCCATTATTATCCGATGGGTTGTCATTCGCCGACTTCGTCCGCGAGTTGGTTTGAGGGGATCTTGTAAGTATTTTTCAATGCCTACAGCCGTCAACGTAGATGAGCCTTCTCTTGGCGATCGAGCTTAAGGTCGTGGTCGAGGAAGCCGATTGCCGCCATGGAGACTTCTATCGATCGTGCTGCTGTTGCGACTTCCTCCAAACCAACTCAAAGGCCGGGAAAAGAGTCGGTTGTCTCGGATGAGTCCGCGCCGGGGTTAGTTCCTCTTGGTTCACTTGAGAATCCAGGCATTCGGCTTCCTTTCTATCATCGGATTGCCTAGATTGGCCATCCAAAATGGAAAGAACTTTGAGCCCACCTCATCGGGGATTTATGGGAGGGGTATGCGTCTCAGGAGGAACCCTCCGAGGCTGATAGGTTTATCCCTGGCCGCTCTCTCCATAAGGAAGATTCCGTGTTTCTATCAGGAAAGGCTCAACTTACTGCTGCTGATTAGTTTTCACTCCCGAGGGACTTGGAGCTACTGAGGGAGGTGCCCTCGACTGGCTTGAGGCTGGCTCTCCAGAGTTACTAAATTTGAGGGGCTTTGATGGGGGAGGAGCTTTTTAACCGCCTTGCCCACTTGATGCAAGTTACTGACGAGTTGTCGAGGAAACTTGCTCAAGAAGGAAGGTCGAGAAAGAGGCGAGAAGAGGCTGGCTCTTGATCTGGAGGAAGGGGTAGGCGCAGTGGCGTAGCAATTTGGAGAAGCAATCTGCGATGCTAATCTTGGACTCATCATACCAAGCGGTAGCCACCATAAAGAGTTTAAAACGGCGGCCAAACTTAAGGAGATGGTCGAGGTTCTAAGAGATTCTGAGTGGAGAAACAGGTCGGCGGTTGGAGAAGCAAGTTATCGCCTAGAAGCGTGAAATGTCGGCTCAAGAGAGTGTTAAGCTCTGAACAACTTGCCCTCAAAGTCTAAAGTCGAGTTAGATGAGTCGAAGGCGGCGGCGACCTTAGATGATGTTCGATCTATTGAAACTTCGACTCAAATATGTGGCGTTAGAGGAGGAAGAGGAGATCATCGGTATGCGGCATGGGCCATGGGGAAGGTCGAGTTGTCGTGGCCGTCAAGGCGATTTTGATGCAAAGGCCCGGCTTCCTCCGGTGTTCCCCACCTCCGGGCCCACCTACCCCCTCAAATCTGAAGCTGTCTACCCATCTTGCGGGGCTTAGAGGAGAGGGCAAGTCTGACTAAGCGAGGATGGTGGCAGCGGTGAAAACGAGGATGAGGACGGAGATGAGGGTGAGGGCGAAGACGAAGATGAGGACGGCGACGATGAAAATGGTGATGGTGGTGATCATAATTAAGATGTCACATAACCAATTTTAGTCCCCTAGTTTTTCACTTCTTTTGTCTGGTTTTCTTGGCCATTGTACATTTATTTATTATGTTAAATTATAAACAAAAATTTGTTTTGCATTTCTTTGTGTTGAATACTCCAAGCTTTACTCAGTTTGCTTTCTTGCATCTGATTAGCATGTAGTGTCAGTCGCGACTCAGACTTATATCTATAAGTCGGGTAAATAACGTAGTATTCACCATAACAAGGAAAATAATAAACGATCTCACTTTTAACGAGTACCTCGACCCGTGTCGGTCGAAAGGTCAAATGAGTTGATTTGGCCGATAGAGCAAAACAAGTATAATTTGTGTATGAATGAGCCACAGCCGAGTGTCCTGGTCTTGAAGTTGTGGATGTTAGGACGACTTATAGGTTGAGTGCCTAGAACTTACGTGGCGCCTAGGTCTTTTTGAGTCGGGCCAAATGTGAGCGGCGACTCGGCGATTGACAACCCGTAGGTTGGGTGCCTAGGACTTACGTGACGCCTAGGTCTTTTTGAGTCAGCCCAAATGTGAGAGGTGACTCGGCGATTGATAACCCATAGGTTGGGTGCCTAGGACTTACGTGACGCCTAGGTTTTTTGGAGTCGGCCCAAATTTGAGCGGCGACTCGGCGATGCTGAAAGACAATCGACGCCTTGATGTTGTTCTGTCTTGCAAGCAGATACGAGCATCTCAACTCGGCTTAATGAGGTTGGATAATCCTGATTTGACCTAGCGTGTAGGGTGACTCTTCTTAACTGAGCGAGTCAGATCACCTATCGCGACTGGGCGAGAAGGGTTCCTTGACTCGTTTTGACGAGAAGGGTTCCTTGACTCGGCCTAGCCGAAAGGGTCTCCTAAACTCGGCTTCAACCTAGAGATTTCCCTGACTCGTTAAGTGAAATTGGGTTGTTACAACTTATTTTTAGCAAGAAGGACGCTTTGATCTGTTGTTGTGACTGGGGCGTTGCCTTTTAGCAAATAGGTTATTAAGACGTTCCTTGCACAATATAAAACAGACAATAATTGTCAAGGGCAAAAGTCTATTTATATTGAAAGATCTTGAACAAGATTTACAATACAAAATTTATTAAAAAAACTTTCTAAGATGCTCGATGTTCCATGGATGCTGTAAGATCCTTCCATCGGGGCTTCGGAGTCGGTATGTGCTGGGTCGCAGTTCTTCTAGGATGGTGTATGGTCCTTCCCAGTTGGGTGCCAACTTGCCAGGCTTGGTGTCCTTGTCGAATATTGCCTTCCTTAGTGCAAGATTGCTAACACGAAATCTTCTCGGTTGGACTTTGCTATTATAATATCGGGCGACTCGTTGTTGGTTGATGATTTGGTGGCGCAACGCTGTAGCCTGGACTTCATCCGCGAGGTCTAGTTCTACCCGGAGCCCTGCAGAATTCATATCTTCGTCGAAGTGTTGCATGCGAATAGTAGGCATGCCGACTTCCACCGGGGTAACTGCTTTGGTTCCATAAGTCAACTTGAAGGGAGTTTCACCAGTAGAATTCTTCTATCATCCTGTAGGACCATAAAATGCTTGGTAATTCTTCAACCCAGTTTCCGACTGTATTGTCTACTTTCTTTTTCAGAGCTTGGAGGATGCATTTGTTAGCGGCTTCTGCCGGTCCATTGCATTTGGGATGAACTACTGAGGTGAATTTGAGTTGAATACCGCATTCTTCACAAAAATCTTGGAATCCTTTGCTGCTGAATTGGGTGTCGTTGTCCGTGATGAATGAACGAGGGACACAAAATCGGCAGACGATGGACTTCCAAGCAAAGCTAGTAATGTTGCCCTCCCCAATCTTCGCCAAGGGTTCAGCTTCAATCCACTTGGTAAAGTAATCGATGGCGACTATTAGGAATTTGCGCTACCCTGAAGTGAGAGGAAGAGGTCCCAATATATCCAGGCCCCACTGGGCAAAAGGAATGGGGCTCGAAATGGGAGTAAGTTAAATGGCTGCAGCCCTTGGGATTTCTGCAAACATCTGACACTTCTTGCATGCTGACACATGCTTCTTGGAGTTAGCAATTATTGTGAGCTAGTAATATCCTTGCCGGATCACTTTCTGGGCAAGTGTTCTCACTCTTGGGTGATTTCCGCCGACGCCTTCATGAATTTCTCTCAGAACATAATCAGCTTCAGCAGGCCGAAGGCAATGCAGATATGGTCCTACACCACTACTATGATAGGACAATCGATAGAGCTGATTGTCAATCATGAGATAGCGGCGAGCATGCCTTTGTAGGCTTTTTGCCTCAGCAGCATCTGCAGGTGGGACTCCATTAACTAAGAATTTGATGATAGAATCCATCCAGCAAAGCTCTGGTGTTACTTCAGTTTGCATGACATCCACTGATGCCCTTGTTATGCTGGGACTGTTGAGCGTGTCTGTGTAGACAGGTCCCGAGTTGCTCATGGAGCTGATCGATGCGAGCTTCGACAAGGCGTCTGCTAGAGCGTTGTTTGCACGAGGGACCTGAGCAATCTTAAAGTTGGCCAATTGAGATAATAGCTTCTTGACTATCTTCAAGTATTGAATCATCCTCTTGTCCTTGGCCGCATATTTGCCGTTAACTTGATGGACTACAAGTTGGGAGTTGGCTAATATGTATAAATTCTCGGCCTTGACTGCTAAAGCGGCTCGGAGGCCAACCATGAGTGCTTCGTACTCGGCTTCATTGTTTGAAGCTGGGAATTTGAAGGCAATGGATTGTTCGGTAACGGTGCCGTCTGGATTGCGCAAAACCACGACTGCTTCGCTTTCGGTTTCACTTGATGACCCATCCACTTTCAAATGCCACCAAGAGGCAAATTCGGGTGAGTCGTTCTTAGGATTGTATCACGTAGGGAGAGTCGCCATCTGTTTATCCTACTTTTTTGTGGGTGTCGGCTGATCGGAGGGAGAAGGCTCTATTGGTTCACCATCTGGCGAGGTTGATTCTATGAGGAAGTCAGCTAAGGCTTGAGCCTTGATTGTGGTTCGGGGCTCAAACTGCACATCATATTCACTGAGCTCAATTGACCAAGCAACCATTATTCCAGAGGTGGTTGGACTCCCCAAAGCTCTCTTGAGGCGGGGCTTGTCTCATAGCGAGTGTGCTTGAAAATAAGGACGAAGTCTACGAGCAGTTGTGATGAGGGCAAAGGACACCCTCTCGATCAGAGGATAATTCAACTCTCCTGCTCTGAGGATCCGGCTGACATAATAAACCGGCTTCTGAACATGATCTTCTGGGGCGAAGCGGTGGCGGAGAGAGACGGCTAAATACAAATATAGGGTTTCTCCTTCTACTGGTTGGCTTAATAGTGGCTTGGTGCTCAAGTATGCTTTGAGCTCGTTGAAGGCAGCGCAGCATTCCTCGGTCCATTCCAACTTCTTCTTGGGGTCTTTTGTTCCTCTGAGTATCTTAAAGAAAGGGAGGCTTCTCTCAGCTGACTTAGAAAGGAAGCGCCTTAAAGCGGCTATCTTGCCATTGAGCTTCTGGATGTCCTTCATGGTGCGCGGCTCGGGTAATCGCTCAATGGTGGCTATTTTTTCTGGACTGATTTCAATGCCTCTCTGGGTGATCATGAAACCCAAAAACTTTCTTGACTGCACTCCAAAAGCGCATTTAGCTAGGTTAAGCTTCATGCGGTAATGCCGGAGGACAGAGAAGGTTTCCTCAAGATCAGCTACGTGTGCAGAAGCTTGCTTCGATTTCACCAAGATGTCGTCCACATAAGCTTCTACATTGCGGCCGATTTGAGATTTGAAGATCTTGTTGACCAGTCTTTGATAGGTTGCACCGGCATGCTTGAGATCGAAGGGCATTACATTGTAGCAGAATGTGCCCTGGTCAGTGATGAAAGACGTCTTCTCTGGATCATGCACTGCCATGCGAATTTGGTTGTAACCAGAAAAAGCATCCATGAAACTTAGTAACTCATGTCCTACACTCTCGTCCAGCAATTGATCTATGCGTGGGAGAGGGTAGCTATTTTTGGGACAGGCTTTGTTGAGGTCGGTAAAGTCCACACACATTTTCCATTTGCCATTGGCTTTATTCACCAACACTACATTGGCTAGCCATTCCGGGTATTGGACTTCCCGAATGAAACCGACTTTCAAAAGTCGATTGAACCTTCTACGCATGACCTTTTTGCGCTCAGGGCCTAAATGTCTTTTCTTACGTAGAAACTGGCGTATTCGATTGATGGAAAGTTCATGGTTGATGACATCAGGAGAGATGCCCAGCATGTCCTCCGGCCCCCAAGCAAATACATCAAGGTTTGCCAATAGGAAAGAAATTAATGCTCCCCGCAGCGGCTCCGGGAGGTTTGATCCGATCCTGAGTGTCTTCTTGCCTCCAGTATCGACTGGAATTTCATGCAAATCTTCAACCGGTGTCGTCCTTTCTCGCTCCATCTTCTTTTCAAACTGAAGGCTTTTCTTCTCAATGGGCATTGCCATGGCTACTCCTTTCCCCTTAGTAGCGAGCACGTAGCAGGCTCTGGCTTCTCGTTGGTCGCTTTTAACTACCCTAACTCCAGCCGGTGTTGGGAATTTGATCATCTTGTCATAAGTGGATGGGATAGCTCGTAGGAAATGAAGGGATGCCTAGCCCAGAATGACATTGTGTGCCGACTTGATGTCCATCACTACAAATTGGACATTAACAGTCGACTGGCAGGGGGGATGACCAACCGTTAGGGGGAGAATGATTAATCCCTCAGGCAGTTGAGAGTGTCCAGTGAACCCAATGAGGGGACCAAGAGATGGCTACAACCTCGCCTTGTCAATGCCCATATGGTTGAACGCGCCTAAAAATAAGATGTCAACGGAGCTCCCTGTGTCTATCATGATCCTCTTCACCTCAAAACCATCAATGTCGGC
Organism: Asparagus setaceus; assembly: GCA_012295165.1. Classification (NCBI taxonomy): domain Eukaryota; kingdom Viridiplantae; phylum Streptophyta; class Magnoliopsida; order Asparagales; family Asparagaceae; genus Asparagus; species Asparagus setaceus. Next base: position 29,243,513 of record CM022709.1, on the reverse strand, counting down.
TGAGATGACAATGGGGTCGCCATGGGCATCTTGACTCCTTCAAGTCGGCATCGAAAGAAATGAAGTATCCGCGCTGACTTCTTGTCTGGCTGTTCACTCGTAGAGAATGCTTGGCATATCTCTTCGGCGTTATTAGAATTCACCGAGAGTTGGACCGCCAGCGATGGTGTTAATGGCCTCTCGGTACGCGGAGCTTCTTGGTGTTTGGTAGGGTCGTGATCGGTGTCGAATGAGACCTTCGGTCATCTCTCTTGGGAGGTGGATCCCTCTTGACTAATTTCTTCAAAAATCCCCTCTAGATGAGGTCTTCAATGTATCTTTGAAGGACACGGCAATCTCTAGTGTTGTGACCATGGTCCCTGTGATATCGGCAAAACTGCCGCTCATCCCTCTTCCGGGGGTTTGACCTCATCTGTGGTGGGGGTGTATTAAGGAGCCCCTCCTTTTGCGATTTATCAAGGACCCCAGAGAGGGATGTGTTAAGGACTGTGAAAACTGGGGGAGGAGCGTCCACTCTTTTGTCTCCCTTCTGTCGAACCGACCGTTACGGTTGTTGTTCTTGGGGGAGGGTTCCTTGGAATATTTCTGGGTTCTTCTCTTCGAGGTGGATTTTGAGTCGGCTGGGCTGGTGAGATGGCCGGAGTCATAGCTGGTGCTACCAATGGAGTCGGTTTGGTAGGTTGGGGGTTCTTGGGCTGCGTATGGGCGTGCCGAGAGTAGGAACTATCGTGCATTTGGACCACTTCTGGCTGCCATCTTGTATGCTTTGGCTTCTTCCATGTTCATATAGGCATGAGCCTTGGGCATCAAGTGCTCATAACTCCTGATTGGTTTCTTGGCGAGAGCCTTGGATAGATCACCAGGCCGTAAACCTGCTACTAGGGCTGCCATGGCGACTCGACTCCCTGGGTCTTCAACTTCTAGCCTCTTTGTCTAGAATCTTTTTATGTATGCTCAGAGGTCTTCAGCCGGCTATTGCTTAGTTTGTATGAGCACATGGGGTGGCAATTTCGGCTTGGAGTCGGCCAAACAGCGGTGGATGAATTTTCGGCTGAGCTCCTCAAAGCTACTTATGGACTTCTTCTCCAAGGCGTTCAATCAAAGTTTAGCGCTCCCCGTCAAGGTAACTAGGAAGTAGTGGCAAATGGTCTCCTCTGGTGCATGCATCATGATCATAGTGTCGTAGAAATTCTGAACATGTTCTGCTAGATCTCTATCACCACCATACTTGTCTATAGTTGGCATCTTGAATTTCTCAACAGGTGCTTTCATAATGGAGTCGGTGAACGGAGTATTTCCTCCGATGGCGTCGGTGACGGGTTGATATGCTCGGTCATAACCACTTGTGGGTTGATGGGTGGAGGGAGTTGGAGCCGCATGTCCTGTATGAGGTCTTGGAGCTGCAACTGCTGGCTCCTTTGCACCTTGGCTGGGGCTAGGGCTCTCGTCAGTAACATCAAAGATTTAAGGGCGGCATCTCGGGACGGCACGAGTAGTTGGCTGCGTCTACAGCGATTGAGATGCTTGCTCCTGGCGGTCCCTCCTTGGCTTGACAATGAGAGGAGTCTCCGAAAGTGGTACTTGCTGCATGGCGAGTTGGTGAACACCATGGTCAGTGGAATGATGGCTGGCGGAAGGTTGGGCCACAGCCGAAGTGGTTTGTTGTGCTGCGGGAGCAGGGAAACCATTGAGGAGCTCGTCGGCAAAGGCTTTGAGCTGGGCTTGCATAGTTTGTGTGATCTTCTCAGTGGATTCTTGGAGTTGGGCTTGAGTAACATAGCTCACTGGTAGGTTCCCCAATCTGGTAAAATCATCGCCTCCGGACATGGTTGCTAGAGGAAAGCGAGGCTCCACGGTGGTAAGCTGATGATGTATGAAATCCACAGTCACTAAACTTCTTTGGATTAGTTGTTGATTAAGTGGAGTCCGCCTTCTCTTCTAATGTCGGTGATGTTGTCAAGCAGGGTTTACACCTCGGGAGACACAATGAAGGCCCGGAGGTGGGATCTCAGTGGTCCCTCCAGCGATCAAGTCGGTATGTGAGGAAATATAGAAGTTAATGGGCGAGGATTTAGCGGAGAGATCACCTACTGTTCCATTGAGCGATTAGCTATTTATATCAAGGGTTGAAGGGTATTTTCACCTTTTAATTTGGTAAGATAACTGGTAAACGAGTCAGCATCCTTCCTCCACATGTAGACTAATGACTGGGTAAGTGTCTTTCGTTGTGTGGCACCATGTCTTCACAGTGTCAAGCTAAGAGTTGATCTAAGAGTTAGTGCTATTCCCTGACCATTAATGAGATGGGATTGACGATGTCCGCAGCCAAATTAGTTTTAGGTGCCTTAATTACCATGAGAGATGGAGGAATTAAGGGGCTGACAATGCATTTAATGCGATATAGACGTACTGTCAGGACCAAACTTCATTCAACTGTTGCTTAGGTTGAAGGAGCCACTCCGGACGAGTGGGAGGAGTCGCGTGTCTAGGGGGATGACTCACACCGCCATTCGTGTCGTTCACAAAGACAATTGGCTAATAGGTTGACTAGTACTGCCTTTCGCGTCATCCATAAAAATAGTCGGTCGAGGGACCGACTAGTACCGCCCTTCAAGTCATTCTTGAAGGCGTCTGATCAACTCGAATGGCTAGACCAAGCAAAGAAGGCGACTCATCCAATTGACTCGGCTGGCGAGTCCAGATTGCCTTTAAACAAATAGGTTAAAATGTATATCTACCCGATGCATGGAGTTCTTCCTTCTAATCATAAATTAGGGATTAAATAGGGTTTAGGACCATAACAGTTGGCCCCTTTCGCTCGGAGTTGGTTGGAACCGAGTGCGAGCGAAAATAGAAATCATGGTTCTGGACGAACAGAGGCGTATTCGGGGAGGATCGTGAAGGTTCTCATGATGAGATGTGGCTGATGTCAGCGAACAGCTTTTTGGATGTTGACGCTTCATTTCCTGGGCCCGATGGTAGGCCTCTTATAGAATGAAGAGAGCAGTTTCTCAGCCTTCGATGCAACGCTTTGGGTTCTAAGCTTTAATCCTGCTCGTTGATTACGGTCTAGCCCATTGCTTGTGGGCCCCTTTATAAATACGAAGAATGAAGAAGAGAGAAAAAGCTTTTATTTTCTGCGTTTCCCTGAAAAAAGCTCCGGCGATCCTTCGGCAATTTTCACAAATATCTTCCATGGGTTCCGTTGTTGGATGAGTTCCGTTCGAAGGTGACCGACGCACAGATGCGGCTTCTCCATTTGAAGTTTGATATTGCCAGGGAGTTCAAGCTGAGGGCACCAGCGATGTCAGCGCCGGTGTATTGCCACGGCGAGGGGAGAGCTCCCCCATATATCAAGCACTTGGAGTATGGTCTGCGATTGCCCATACATCCATTAATCCAGAAGGTATTTGATGAATTGGGAGTGTCTCCGATGTCGATGAAGCCCAACTCCATTGCTATATTGATTGGCTTCACCGTCATCTGTTACTTGTTGGGAATTCGTCCTAAATTGAGCGTGCTGAGTCATTTAGTTAGCGTAACAGTCCAGAAAACACCCCACTATCACCTTCAGGCGACAAGGGATTTCAAGATCATTCTTGACATTCCCACGTCGAATAAGGGGTGGAAGGATAGGTTAAATGCGGGTAGGGAGATGACTCAATCTAGAACGCTTTCGGTGGCACGAAATAAGAAGAAAGGCTTTGGGCGAAACCTTTATCGGCGAGATGAGCAGCGGGAATTAGGGCGATTCTTAAATACGGGGCATAAGCGATGTATGCTCTTCTTAATAAGTCGGTCTTGCGGCTTCAAGGAATCTCGTCTGTTCCTCACGGCTTTTCGGGGCGAAATGAGAGCCCTAGCGTAACTTCGGGCGTGGTGGTGCAATTACCGGCGTCGGCCGGACGAAGAGTTTTCGGAGGAACCTCATGAGGGAATGATGACTCGACAAGCCAAGTATCAGTGGCAGGAGTCGGTCCTGGAAGGGGTAGTTCCTACTCAGAGACGGGATGAGACAGCGACTATGGGTTGTGAAGAAGTGACTAAGGGCGCTGCTCCGAGGGGCGTTTATGGCTATCGAAGGTCATGGTAAAAGAAGTCCAGCCATGGTCCGCAAGTGGCGAGACGGCTGGGTGAAAGCGAAGCGAACCCTATTGTTCGATGGGAAAGTTGTCTCGATTGTCATTGATTTGAACAGTTACAAACTTTAGTCGCCTGAAACAAATTCAAAGAAAAATATTGCCTTTTTATAAGGCTTACAATGAAAAAATCGAAAATTACAACTTGTTAATCCTTTGGTGAACAAGCGGGATCCGTTTATCGGATCACGGCTTAATGTGAGTTCTTTGCACATCTTAGGACTTGAATGCGTCTGTGGACCGCAGCGTAATCCGATCTTAGTGGAGATCGGATCTTTGGATCTGCGGATCTGAGCATTTATTTCACGAAGGAAATAGAGCGTCGGCGGGGATCAACTCACGAAGGAGGTGATGCGGGGCCAGTGAATCTACTAGGAGAAATCACCGGCTTCATACAGACTAAGATGAAGCTTAGCCTAGGGGTAAATCCCATCGACCTAGGCCGTGAGCTGTTTGGATTCTCTACCTTCTTTGTGTAGATCTGAACATAGCGAACTCTTGAGATCGGATCTCGTCTCTTTTCTTGATCAGCGCTCGAATGCATGCGAAGTCTTGATCTTGAACTTCAAAAATCGGATCTGAGGGCTCTAGCGAGTCTTCCAAGATCCCCAAAATCCCCAGGCGAGGAAGACCCTCCTATTTATAGGATTGGGGTAGATTGACCACACAAGTGGCTCGGCCACCTCAGCCAACTTGGTAGGTAACTTCGTCAGCGTGGCCTTGGTTCGCCCGTTTCGTAGTTTAAGCTATTTTTCTCGATCTTAGGGCTTAGGTCACGCCTATTCGACTCTTGGTCTTCCCGGACTTAGATTCGTCGTATTTGGTTCGGGACTAACTCTTGGTTTGTTCGGTTCAGCGATTCACGAAATCCGATCGTCTGTTCAAGTCCGGTTTAAGCCGTGCTTGTGATCTTTGTGGGTTTGCGTCGGGTTCGTGTCTCCAGCGATTCGGCGTCCATTATTATCCGATGGGTTGTCATTAGCCGACTTCCCGTCACGAGTTGGTTCGGGGATCTTGTAAGTATTTTCAGCGCCTCTGAGATACCCCTCCAAAGTGTTTTAGTCTCGTTCTTTTATAGGCGAGCACGGAATACTTTGGACATGATAGTTCGACCTTCAATGTGAGAGGGTCCCAAAGTTAGCTTCAAGTCTTTGATTCTTTGGATCATCGGTGCTTTGTAGGATTTACGATAAGGTCCGCGGTCTTTGCATTTATTGTCGACGCTTGTTGAAATCTTGATTGATTGGTGGCGAGTTTGTTTGTAACTTCGTATTGGTTGGTTGTTGTTTAACTAACCATCGGACTTTTGGACTTCTCAGTATATCGGCGAACTCCTTGTTGGCGACCGTTGGTAGGTGTCGAATCGTGGAATTTCATAACCCTCAATCGGCTAATTCTTCCATCATCCGTGTGTTGTTGGTTTGACCACAATGGGAGGAAAAATCTTTTCATGGAAATATCCTCAGGATTCCTTGTCGAAACAAGAGACAATTTGGCCTTGTATATCATTTTGAACATTTGACGCGATGTGTTGACCGGCATTGGGATAATCTTCACACTTTATCGTTGATAATCAAATTATCGTGGGAGTATTTTTATGGAAAATACCCTCAAGGATTCTGGTTGGAGCGAGGAAACAATCGGCTTTGCAAATCCTCATTTCGGAATTTAGCGGTGGGAGGATTTCGAGGCAGCGTTGACCGGTGTCGTTATGACCCTCAAACTTTATTGGCGATGATCGAGTTATTTCCAGGAATACTTTTAATGGAATCAGGAACTCCTCGTCAAAGCGAGGAAGCGGTTTAGACTTCGTATACCTTTTTGGAGTATCCGGTGGGAGGAAATTGAGGGTTATCGAGTTATCCTTAAGAATATGAGTTTATTCTCCGGGAACTTCGTTGAAAATTAGGAAATAGTTTATACTCATATTCCTAATTGGAGTAGGATTAGGCGTGCGTTGATTAAGCGTCGATGCAATCATACGATCGAGATTATCCCTAAGAATATTTTTATGGAAATATTCTTAGGAACTTCGACAAATTAGGAAACAATTTATACTGTTATTCACGATTGGGTAGGATTAGGCGACAGCGTTGATTAGCGTCGATGCAATCCGCGATCGAGTTATCTAAGAATATTTTTATGGAAATATTCTTAGGAACTTCGACAAATTAGGAAATTCGGTTTATACTCGTATTCTGATTGGAGTAGGATTAGGCGGCAGCGTTGATTAGCGTCGATGCAATCCATACGATCGAGTTATCCTAAGAATATTTTTATGGAAATATTCTTAGGAACTTCTCGACAAATTAGGAAGCGGTTTATACTCGTATTCTGATTGGAGTGGGATTAGGCGGCAGCGTTGATTGGCGTCGATGCAATCCGCGATCGAGTTATCCTAAGAATATTTTTATGGAAATATTCTTAGGAACTTCTCGACAAATTAGGAAGCGGTTTATACTCATTATTCGATTGGAGTGGGATTAGGCGGCAGCGTTGATTAGCGTCGATGCAATCCGCGATCGAGTTATCCTAAGAATATTTTTATGGAAATATTCTTAGGAACTTCTCGACAAATTAGGAAGCGGTTTATACTCATATTCACGATTGGAGTAGGATTAGGCGGCGTTGATTGGCGTCGATGCAATCGCGATCGAGTTATCCTAAGAATATTTTTATGGAAATATTATTAGGGAACTTCGACAAATTAGGAAATAGTTTATACTCATATTCTGATTGGGTAGGATTAGGCGGCAGCGTTGATTGGCGTCGATGTAATCCTTCGCGAGTGTTATCTGCGAATAAATCTTGAGAATCTTTCCAAATATGGCGGAGGAGTAGGAGCCAATCAGCGGACTGATTTGGCACTATTTTGACATCGGATGAGGTTCTAGTGGGACTCCTAATTAGGGGCTGATTAGAGTCCTAATTAGAATTGATTTGGGCCCATTAGGAGTTGTTATAAATACACATGATCACCCCTTTGCCTCTGACCTAGGCCGGCCCCCCTTGTCTTCTTTTTTCTATTGTTTTCATATCGTCTCTCGCCGTCTCATCTCTCTCAAACAACGAGGTACATGCGAGTGTTTTACAACGCCTTTTCTTCTTCTTCTTCTTCTTCTTTTTTGTTTTGTTTTGTTTTGTTGTTTTAGTATCACGAATTAAAGCGAGCAATGAAGAAACGGTAGGCTTGAAACTTAGTGGCCAGCGCTGAAGCTTCGGCCGCACCAGCGCTGGCCTTCGGTCGGCAGCGCTGAAGCGCTTCGGTCAGTTGAGCAGGGCACTGTTGGTGCCTCGGTCATATTGTGACCACTGACGATATGGTCTCTTGTGCTAAATTTCTTTGATTTTTCAAGCGCATATCTGATTTTATTTGTCTTCTTTTATAGTTTCGATGTCGTCGCGAAGATCTCATGTTCTAAAGGTCGATCAACTTCGCCGCAGCGTGAATGCCGCCTCCTTCTTTCGGTGGTGCGCCCGGCGTTATCATCTTCGTATATATATCGTTGTATCCCGCTTAGCTCTCCATTGTGGCGATTGGGAAAACCAAAATCCTCCTTTGTGGGGACCGATGCTTGGTCTGTTTCATCTTCTCATGTGTACCTCGTTCTGACCAGCCGTTCTCCTTTGTGGCGATTGGGAAGAGCGAGATTCTCCTTTGTGGGGATTGGCTTCAAAGATTGGTTTTGCTTGGTCATCACCGTCGATATCTTTAATGGGGCGATTTCATCCGTATCCATGCTCGTAGAGCGGGATATATTGCGCTTTGTTTACCGACTATATTTATCGTTCTCGGTATTCGATACGGATGAAATCGTCATACCGTTATAAGGTCGTGACTCAATCTATGTAAGATGAATTCAGCCTTTTACTAGCGAATATTTTCGATTTGGTTGATTATTCCTCGGGAGCTTTTAGACTTACAGCGGTTGATGAAGCCATAGTGAATATTATTCCGCGTGTGGCGATCCGCGATTTTTATCTCGCCTCGATTTGCACCGGTACATCGCCGGAGATGATTGGTATACTTGAGGGGAGTTCCGCATTCTCGGACTATTGGTCACCGATCGCCACTTGTAAAGACACCGGCTCCACGAACCTTTGCGAAAAATAGATTATCGTTGACTTCGGTTAAGGATCGGATCGGCTTTTATCGAGAGTGGCGGTGGTTGAACCAAGCGGCGGAGGTCCTTTGTATATTCCCGGATACCTCGTCGGCTCTCATTGACCGACCTCGGACATCATCTTTGTGACCGCGGTATGTCTTGGCGTCGACCGAGAGCATGATCATATCCATTGCGGGTTTATTACCCGGCCAGTTCGAGTTCCAGCGGGGAATCGTATCATTGGCCTTCATCCCGGAATTGTGGGGTTGGACACACCGCCCCGTGATGAGCTTTTTATTACTGCCTCGACTTTGAAGAACCGCCTCGCTACGTTGGGGCGAGAGATGCCATCATCTAGTCATAGATTTTACGGCTGGGTTCACTCATCAGGTAACCATTGGTGGACCAACTCGTCCTCAACCGATGGGATGGAGAACCGTGCTGCGGCACGTATTGATTAGTGCCACCATGTATGGCCTTCAATCAGCGCTAACCATTTCTTCACCTTATTGAGCTCTATAATCCAGTTGAATATGTTTTTACTAAACAGTGAGTTGGGGCTTTACATGAGATGTGCGAATTTCGGGTTTACCCATGGGGAAGATCTTTGTATCGAGTACTTCCCTTCAATCGAGGCGAGTGGTGAAGAAACACACACCCGACCGTTACAAGACTTTATGGGATCTCACTTGTCATTATTATATAGCTCTGGCCCAATCTGAACCTTATGCCAAAGAAATTGCAAGTGAGTGCAGGCGACTTGCTAATTACTTGTTCGGCATTTGGAGGACAAATCGGCGAGGAAATATGTGAGCTGTCACGCTCACTCCTTGAAGGTCAATGAACTGATCGAGAGGTTCGAGGCTAACTCCTACTGCTTCGGCTCGCCAAAGATGGTTTCCCCGGGGACCAAGTTTGCAACCTTTACGTGGCATGTGGTGAAGCCTATCCGGTAGACAACTCTTCTAGCCGGCTATCTTGCAATCTGGCTGAAGAAATGTGTGATTCCATATCAATCTGGTGATGCCTTACCTTTGGAGGTCCTTTATCCTGCAGTTCAGCTTGCCCACAAGAAGGAACTCTCTCTCCTTCCGGTAATGGTGGCCAATATTCACCGTGGATTGCGGCATATAGTCGAGGCGTTTACTTCGAGGGGAAAGGATGAGCCATCATCTCGTATTCCTTCGCCCGAGTAGAGCTTCCATATACCTATTTGATGGCTTGGCGGTCTTTCATCGTCCGACATGATGTCGGCACCGGGTTCCTGATTAGTCTACTCCTTTCTTGCGGTTGGTAGAGGATTGCGGATGGAAGGGGCGGCTTCTGAGAGATCAAGAAACATATCTGAGATTCATAGAGGTGGATCTTTTCCAAATGTTTTCCTCGATTCTCGGTCAATATGGTGAGTCCTTGGTCGGCGAGGAGGTGCGAACCAGCGAGACTTCACTTGACATTGGCATTTCAAATGGCTAGTGAACATCGGGCGGGGTATCTCACTTTCGAGTAAAGAGGAATGCTTCATTGAGCCTTATTTTCCTGTCGTTTTGCTTTCGCCCGGTTCGGTTCACGACCAACTTTATGTTGGGAACCGAACCGATGGCTCCGAACTTCGTGGTGGACTTGTGGATGGCCTTCGAGCATGGTTGTGGGCGTCATGGGATGTACGGTGTTAGATTGATCTCGAGCTCGGACCATCGGTGAGTCGACATTCCTTCATTGCGGTTGGCTATTAGTAGCTAATGAGTGGGTCCTGTGAGGGCTATCTCCAGTTGGCGGTGAAGCATCGTTTGAGCCGACACTCGAACACCCCAAGATGCCGTTCAAGCTCATAGGAAGCGCCGCCAATCTCATCCGCCAGTGAGGCCGAGGAGGAGTTCCACAACTCTGGCTGGGACTTTAGGAAGGACCAAGGCTGAGGTTGCGGTTTATGAGAAGAACCTCGGTACTCTCTCCTTTTCCCCTTCGTTTTCTCATCCTCTCTATTGGATTTCTCATTCAAGCTGAATTTTCGGGAAAATGTTGAAGAAGAATTCGACCTTCTCGAGGGTTAAGCGAAAGAAGTTAGCCCATAAGACTTCGCGTGAATCCTCGGTCCTTTGATATAGACTTGACGGCGATGATCAATCGGTGGCGGAGGTAACACTTCAAGTAATGTAATCGATTTTTTTAAAAATTTTTTACTTTAGGCCGACATTTCTCGTTTCCATGCGAGGATTTTAGAGATTATGATTCGGCTTTGATTTTCCTCACCATGATTCTGCGGGCCTAGTTACGTTCATCTTGAGCCAAGTTTTATTCAACAAATATGCGAGACTATGGCGAAATACCAATGTAGGACTGATTCGGTGAATCGGTACATCTAACATCGATAACTCCTCTTACGGATGGCGAATATGAGGCCCGAATGACTGAATTTGTACCCCCACTAATTGCCTCTTAGCTTTTTGCTCTTTTAGAGAATTGCGGAGACAAATACAAAAACCGAGACTAGGCGCTAACCCCTTGTAGGAGGTAAGTAAGCCTTACGATTGTTTGCCCGATTTGATTGCATTTATTTTTCCTAATGCTTTCCCTTTCGGACTTCTCGATGGAAGACTTAGTGGAAGGCTGGTTTATATGACAATACGCCATGGATGATGCGCTACATGCTCTATCGCGGTGGCGATACTCTTAGTGGAGACTTTCACGAAGCAACTATCGGGAAGAAGGTATGAATTTTCTATTCGATTAATTATAGGACCGACCATTTGGCCAATACTACTATAATTAAAGTGCGAGAAATTCCCTTTGTGTAGTGGCGAGCACTCCTCTTCCGCCGCTTTTTGGTCGGCTACTCGTATTGTTGAGATAGATGAGCATCTTGAGGGATCGGTTGCGGTTGTGATATCGATGATAGATACTCCTCGGTAAACTTCGCCAATCCCTACATCTACGCCTCCATGATTTGGCGAGGCTGATGGTGAATGAAGATCCATCCGGCTTAACATCTATTTAGAAATGCTTTCGTTCTTTTCCTTGATGAACATGGTGATCGATAAGATTCTCGTGGCGGGCTTTCTCTCCATCGGTTTAGGCTATTGCTTGGTGGGACAATACGATCTGAGAATATGGGCCATCTGAACTAGCTCAAGCCATTCTTGACGACCTTGCTCATCTAGAGGGGAAGCTTGAGACTTCAAGAATTGCGGTAGGAGCTTCCTGTATGTAGCTACTCGACGGGCCAGCGTTTAGAGGCATGGCGCGATGCTCGTGCTTTCTTGGACTCGAGTTCGGTCGGAGAGACCGCCGATCAGCTCAGTTGTTGTTCTTTGAGACATATTCTTCCCTAAGCCATATCGGTGGTATTGTGGCGAGTCGCGGAGAAGGATATCTTGCTTTCGAGGGAGAGCTCCATGCGAGAGGAAGATAAGATGAGTATTTTGGGTGGCGAAGGCCAACAAGGAAGAAGCCCTCGCCGTCAGCGTCTAGGGAACTTCGAGCTATCAAAGCGGCGGGCCGAAGAAGGCGACCACAAAGACGAATACCGATGAGGAGTCTTTGGGGCTAAAACTGCGGGGAGAATTCCACCGGGCTTATAGCGATGAAGTGTCTCAGCTCGAACAACAAATCCTTTGTCATAGATTTGATGTTTAAACAGTTGTAGCTCCTTTTATATTTACTTCAAATGAATAAGATTTATTCGTTTCATTGTTTATTATGATTCTTTTACTTCGTCAGAAATAATTAACCATAATACTTATAGGATTTTTGGCAAACCCTCAGCCATCAACGGGTTTGATTAGTCTTTACCAACTACCGTTTGAGTTGGGCTAGCGTGCGGATTATCTGGATCCGTTCCGCACGTGACGTTGTGCTAAGAGAATGAAACTCTTCTAGACTTGTTGCTATGATATTGAATACATAGGCTCGGTACTCTTTTACGGGCAAGAGACCACCCGACAGCGTGTAGCGTAGACTCATCCTTCTTAGGCCGGGATAAAATACCCGAATCGGACTCGGTGTCTTCTTCAATCGGAAAAAGACTAAACCGGCAGCGTGGCGTTGGCTTTATCCTTCTTAGGCCGGGATAAAATACCCGAGAATCAAACTCGGTGTCTTCTTCAATCGGAAAAAGACTAAACCCGGCGTAGCGTGTTGGCGTCGGCTTTAGGAGTTATTAGCCAACCCGACCCTCAGCGGGTTTGATGAGCCTTTACCAACTCTTGTTTGAGTTGGGCTAGCATGTAGATTATCTAAATCCGTTCTACACAAGCGTTGTGCTAAAAGAATGAAACTCTCTTAGACTTTTTGCTCACGATATTGAACCGCGTAGACTTCGTCTTTTCACGGAAGACTAACCGGCGTGTTGGCGTCGACCTATCCACTTAGGATTAGGGATCAAATTCCCAAGAAGAATCTTGGATTAAAGAGTTCGGCCGATAGAATTAACTTGGCGAGAGAGGAAGAACTTCATGTTCTATCTCGAGAATGAAACTCTTAAGTCCTGCCGGTAGGAATCGAAAAGACTTCGAGGCGACCTTGATCGGACAACACAGTGCGAAAACCTCGGCGCATACCTTGATCGGCTACCTAAGATGAAAGATAGAACTAAAAGTGAGGTTTCCACTCCGAGAACCGAAAAGACTCGAGGCGACCTTGATCGGACAACACAGTGCGAAAACCTCGGCGCATACCTTCGGTCGGCTACCTAAGATGAAAGATGGAACTAAAAGTGGGGTTTCCACTCCGAGAACCGAAAAGACTCGAGGCGACCTTGATCGGATAACACGATACGAAAATCCGGCGCATACCTTGATCGGCGCTACCTAAGATGAAAGATGGAGCTAAAAGTGAGGTTTCCACTCCGAGAACCGAAAAGACTCGAGGCGACCTTGGTCGGATAACACAGTACGAAAATCCGGCGCCACCTTGATCGGCGCTACCTAAGATGAAAGATGGAGCTAAAAGTGAGGTTTCCACTCCGAGAACCGAAAAGACTCAGCGACCTTCACGGACAACCTAGTCTGAGAATCCCGGCGCATACCTTCAGTCGGCGCTACCTAAGATGAAAGATGGAACTAAAAGTGGGGTTTCCACTCCGAGAACCGAAAAGACTCGAGGCGACCTTGATCCGGACAACTGATGCGAGAATCCGGCGCATACCTTCCGGTAGCTACCTAAGATGAAAGATGGAACTAAAAGTGGGGTTTCCACTCCGAGAACCGAAAAGACTCGAGGCGACCTTGATCGGATAACACGATACGAAAATCCGGCGCATACCTTGATCGAGCTACCTAAGATGAAAGATGGAGAGAACTCTTCTGTTTATCACAAAAGGGATCTTACGCTTGGAGAGGAAGAATTTTATATTCTATCTCTGGCGTGAAAGAAATTTTGAGTGGGCCTCTTGTTCATAGAAGGAATCAAGAGGAGATTGTGGTAACGTACCAGAAAATTTGTAGGCCCACCGTCAAGGAATTTGATCGGTGAGGGAAATTATAATGGAGGATAAATCTAGGGTTATCCTCGAGGAAAGTGGGTGATACATCCCACGAGGAACCTCCCGTCGAAACGGGTTATCCCGAAGATACTAAGGGTCGTATTTCTTCAGGAACTTCCCATTTATCGGCATTAATTGCCGGTCGCCATTTTGTCTTATTAGGCGATATGCACCATTGGAGTAAACCGTTTCTATTACGAACGGACCCTCCCATTTAGGTTCGAATTTACCTTTCTTTTTGGAAGTGAGGATTATCGGTCGTCGAGCAGCGAGGACCAAATCCCGTTCTTTGAAACTCCGTTATCGTACTTTCTTGTTGAAAGCTCTCGACATCCTAGCTTGGTAGAACTCAATGCACAGTTGAGCTTCCAGGCGCTTTTCATCCAACATCTCAAGCTCTTCGAGACGTTTCTGATGTTGTTCTTCAATCGTCATCTCCGTTACAAGGGCGATGCGGAGTGACGGAATCTAGATTTCCAATGGGAGAACCGCTTCACGCGTGGAGCCGAGAGAATGCGGGGTGTCTCGGTTAGCGTCGCCGCGGTCGTGCGATATGCCCGAAGTGCTTCTCGAGTTTATCATCGGTCTAAGCTTGTTATTCTTCACAAGCAAATGAGAATCTTGATGATCGCCTTGTTGAATGCCTCGGCTAATCCATTTGCATTTGGATTATAGAACGTCGGCGAGACTTCTTGTATTTTGAACTTCAAAACCTAATGAAGGAATTGCCGATGAATGGGGACCGCTGTCATGCACGATCCATCTTGGGACACCGTGTCGGTAGATAACATGGTGTTTGATAAACTTGATGGCGGTACTCGCCTTTACTTCTTTTAGCGGGATTGCTTGACCCACTTGGAGAAGTAGTCGGTGATCGCTAGAATAAACCGATCACCTTTGGCGGCGTGGGAAAATGGGACCTACAACGCCTATTCCCATGTCTCAATGGCCGATGTAGTCGGCGATGCAACCGCCCGAGGTCGATGCATATAGTTCGAATGAACTTGACAGCGTGGCATCTCGGCGTCTGGCGGCTGCGTCATTAATCATTGTTGGCCAAAAGTAGCCCATTCTCCTGATTCGATCGTAGAGCTTGGGACCAGGCTGGTGTGCGCCGCATTCACCTTCGTGTGCTTCTCGAAGGATCTCTTCTGTCTCTTTGTTTGAAAGGCATCGGAGTAAAAGACCATCGTACCCCCGGCGATATAACATCTGGGTCTCTGTGTTGTAAAAGAATCTCGGAGCTCTTCGCCGGATTGACTCTCTCTCCCTTACGTCTTCTGGCAGAATACCATGCAAGACATAGTCGATGATAGGAAAGTGCCAATCTCGGGGCTCCAATTTGGTTTGGGTCGTATACACTCCTTTGGTAACTACCCCCTTATCTTCTTGTACCTCATCATATATTGGTACGAAGAGTTGGTGAGTCCTGACCGTAACTAGTTGTTCGGTCTCAAGAGGTTGTGCCAGCGATACAGCTAACGCCGCCAGTGCATCCGCATAAGCGTTCTGAAGACGCGGGATATATTCAATGAAGAACTCTTCGAACGAGTCTGCCATTTCAATGGCTACAGTAATAGGGGCGGTCGGGTTTCTAACCGTAGTCTCCGCGGATCTGCTTGACTATCAGCTGCGAATCGCCGTGCGGCGAGATACTCGACCCCGGCTCTTGGCGAAACTAAGTCCGATAAGTAGCGTTGTATTGACTCGTTATTGAAACGCGGTTCGGTAAGTGAATAAGCACGGGCATGACATGATTCCTCGAAACTAAGACGACCCCAACCCGGTGAGATCTTAGAACATCCGGGGCACTCGCCACGCTGGTAGCTCGAGAAGCTTCGTCAAAGTACAGTCGCCATATTTGTTGGTACGATGTAGTGTTGACTTCGTGGACTTCATCCGTAAGATCATCATATAGCTCAACTGCGTCCGTTGTCGGGTTGGCAGCCAAGAGATCGCAAATCGCTTGTCCTTTGATCGACTTTTGTTGTTTGAAGTGCAAGTCATATTGGGATAAGAGCAAGGCCCATTTTGCCAAGCGCCAACTCATAGAGGCTGGCTGGGTCATGAATATTCGGACCGGATTTACGTTGGAAATGACATAAATCGTCTGTCCGACTAAATAGTGCCGCATCTTCTGAATTGCGAACACTAGTGCTAGACACTGCTTCTCAACCAGTGGATATCAAGATTCAAAGACCACTAGTGTTC
Organism: Asparagus setaceus; assembly: GCA_012295165.1. NCBI lineage: Eukaryota > Viridiplantae > Streptophyta > Magnoliopsida > Asparagales > Asparagaceae > Asparagus > Asparagus setaceus. The sequence goes on along the minus strand of CM022709.1, from coordinate 29,227,578 downwards.
GACTCGTAGTACATCGCTGCTCGCGGACCGTGGTCGCCGCCTTGCGCGAAAGCAAGGCGCCAACGAGTGGTCCGTTGCCTTGATGTAAATCAGGAATGGTTTTCCCGACTGCGGTGCGACAAGAACAGGAGGTTTAGAGAGATACGATTTGATCTCTTCGAATGCTTTCTGACAGGCGTCGTCCCAAATAAACGACACACCCTTCTTGTTCAACTTAGAGAACGATTGGCACTTCCCAGATAGGTTCGATATGAACCGTCGGATGTCATGTCGCCCTTATAACCCGAGTTCTCTCAGATTTCTCGGAGGTTGCAACTCTTGAATCGCCTTCACTTTGTCAGGATCGACGTGGATGCCCTTATTAGTGACGACAAAGCCGATGAACTTGCCATTGGACATCCCAAGGAAGGATTTGGCAGGATTCATCTTTAGCTGATGGGTTCGCATGAGCTCGAATACCGTTCTAAGATCTTTGATGTGATCTCCTTTATCACGGCTTTTCACGACCAAGTCGTCGACGTAGCATTCGACCGTTTTCTGGAGATGGTCCTGGAAAATTGTCGTCATTGCTCGCTGGTACGCATGCCAAGATTTTTCAGCCGAACGGCATGACCGTAGCAATATATACCGATGGGCGTTACGAGCGTGTGTTTGGCATCATCGGGGTGCATCTTGATCTGATTGTAACCCGAGAAACCATCCATGAATGACATTCTTTCAAACCCACACGTATTGTCGACTATGACATCAGTGATTGGAAGAGGAAAGTCATCTTTCGCAAGCAAAGCTCGTGTCTCTCAGAGTCGCATACGCATCCTAATCGAACCATTCTTCTTCATGACCGACTATATTCGCCACCCAATCCGGATGTTGAATTTCCTTGATGAATCCCGATTCTATGAGTTTCTTCACTTCGTCAACGATTGCCTGCAAGATCTATGGACGAAATCGTCTCTGCGGTTGCTTGACAGGTTTGACATCCACCTCGATGTTGAGGCGATGTGTCGCCACATTAGGGTCGAGTCCTGGCATGTCCTCGTAGCTCCAGGCGAATACATCGATATACTCCCTGATTAGGGCGATCAACTCTTCCTTCTCTTCCGAGGGAAGAGTATTGCTGATGTTTATGAGCTTAGGATGCTCTTCGTCACCCATATTAACCTGGACTACCTCGTCCTTAGTGGGGGGTTCTCTTTGTTCGAATCTATCCCCAAACTGTTCTTTGAGTTGATGGATCCATGGGTCTTCCCATGTTGGCATATCTTCATCACCCTCAATAGTAGCAGGATCGACTGTAGCCATATTTGACATCAAAGCCTTGAAAGCTTCTCCGAGGCCGGGTGTCTAATCCCAAGTCAAGAATCGATGAATGTCCGTCTCCCTCATCGGGTGGATTATTATCAATCAGCCATGAGCATTCATCTTCTGAGGAGGATTCGTATCCCAATCCCCTTCTAAATACATAGTAGTTATCCGGCTTCCCTCTTGGGACATATGCCGCTTTGGGAGGGACTCGAGGACCTCGTCCAAAACATAGACCTTCCCCTTGTGTCAAGTCATACCCCCACTTCTTCATGATACCCAGTGTTTCTGTACTATATCTGAATGTGTGGAGGATAGGCCCATTGTCATCTTCATCTTCTTCTAAGAAATGATTCGGCGTTGGAACTGTATTTCCTTTTCCGTAAACCAAGTCTTTTTCACTACTTGATCTTCATGGGATAATGAGTGTTGTCCCAAAAGAGTCTTGGAGATGCTTTTGCGTAATGCAAGACGACCGAGTCGGTAAGTGCAACTCCGGATTGTTATATAAACCTGTCATCACATCATTCAAAGACAAAGGGTACTCTAAATCATAATTTATTGATTCATCGGCAATTTGCCAATTACAATGTTCATCTGACGATTATTCATCGTCAAGATTGATTACAAGGGGTACAATGTCATTTAAAATAAAACCACCACTATAACCAAGCCCGGCTTTGGTATCAGCTTCTTCACCGCTGTCCGTGCCTTGGGCCGATGATTCAGTTTCGGACTCATTACCGTAGAGGAGAGAATCAGTGAAATAATTCTCCATCCCCTTAAACGGCTGTTTGTCCGCGACCACCGTCTTGACTTCATTGTTTGTGTCTATATATTTGAGACACTGATGAAGAGTAGATGGAACTATAACGTTACTGTGGATCCAAGGTCGACCCAACAATAAGTTATAGGAAGTCTGCGTCAATCACATAGCGGTGACTTGGACTTTAAGTCCCCATTTGGCACTTTATCCGGATTTTACCCGGTAGAGACCAGCGGTGTTAAATCCATAGATCACCGTGCTGTTGATGCCAGTTCTTTGGCGGGGATTCAAGGTGATACATGGCCTTGAGGGCATGATGCTCCTGGCGGAACCGGATCGACTTGGATCGGTTAACTTCACTAGAGCCAATGTACCCGGTGAAGTATAGCGGCCTATCGTGCTTGGAATTCCTTGTCTGCATATCCTCCTTTGTAAAAGTGATGCAGGGGAAGTGTTTAGCCGCAAGGTTGCATTGTTGGGCCAACTCTTCTGGGCTCGGCTTAATCTGGGTGAGGAAGACCTCTGAATCGGCCAGGGCTTCTTGAAGAGCTTCTCTTGTCTCTTTTGACAACCGCAACAGCTCGTAAAGAGTGATCCTTGCGGGGATATTAGCCAATTGGGCCATAACGTCGAAGTGATATGGGGAGTTGGAGCTTCCCGGTTTGTCTCTTCTAATCGGGTGATTGAACCGAGACTGCTTCGGGAGCTGAACTTCCTGAGATTGTTTCGCTGTGGCTTCTTTGGCAGCCACCTGTTGTTGTGCCTTTTCGACACGAGTGAGGGGTGTTGTCGGTACCCCCAGCTCTGACAGCGTCTTGGCATTTGGATCAAGAACTTCCGGGTACTTGTATTTGTACTCGTGTCGCTCCTAGTGGCGTGAAGCTGGGTTCCGCCGGACGGTGGAATGTAAGCCACGCTGGTCTCCTCGAGCTGCGGAGTAGCATGGCATACCTTTGCCTTCGGCTTTGACTTTTCTTCGATGAAGAAGAAGCTACCCATTGATCATCTTCAAGCAGTGCAGGTGGATCCACGGGGACCGCCATTGGGGCGGTATCGTCTGAGTCCTTTACGGCGTTGCTTGTGTGGGTCATCATTCACCGTCTTTATTGCGACTTTGACCGGTGGTTTAGGTTCAAACCATGTTAATGGCACCGACTCCAAAGCTTATGGACACCGCATTTGCTCCGACCTTCTTTTCTTTGGGCGGCTTCATAGTGATGACCCTACGCCAATTAAGGCCCGATTTTATCCTTAAAGTGAAAGCGAGGATTTAGTGGGGTGATGAGCGTCACGTAGTATATTTTGGGTCGTTAGTCCTCATTGCTTCCTCTTAATTACGAATCGGAGGGAGCTTGATCTTGTTATTTTCCACAAGATATTTGAAGAGACCGGAATCTCGCCGTCCCTAAAGGAATAGGACTTGGGAATCTGGCTCGAGGGCCTTCTGTTTACGTGGCCCGGTTGTCCTTTGTGATTGTGCTGTTCGGCGCCGTTGTTCGCTGGCTGGCTGTTCTTCTTTGGGGTTGGAGTTAGAACGCTTGGTTCACAACCCGTCTTGGCTGCTCTTTCCCTTTGCCACGGGACAAAGTTACGTTCGGGGCTTCCGGTGGTGACCTTTTAAGCCTTTTCCTCTTGAGGAACCGTTCGGCTTGTTCACCCCGCACCTTCAAGTCTTTCCAGGTGTTGGACGGTGCTGTTCCCATTGCCTCGAGCACGTCTAGCGACAAGTTGTTGTGGCAGGTCTTGAGGATGAACTCCTCTGTTATCCGATCCCGGCAGTTCATTGCCTTGTTCGAATAAGCTTGCGAAGGTATCCACAGTCTCTCCGTCCTTCTGCTTTTCATCGAGTAACGTTCCGACGGATATTTCGGTATCGTCATCGAAGAAATTAGAGAGAAACAGGAACTCAATATCATCCCAGCTGTTGATGCTCCCCTGTTTCAGACGGCGGTACCAATCGAAGGCAGCTCCACGAAGGGTGCCAACGAATGACCGAACCATCGTGGGCTCATTGCCGAAATAACCCGAGTGCGACTTGAAGTAAATCAAGTCTTTGCGTGGGAACCCTTCCCGTCAAACGGTGTGAAGTTTATTAAGTTAAATTTAAACGGGTACGGGATTGATTCCCACTCCCTCGGGTATGGGCAAGGAATACCTGTCTTCTTCACCTCTTGAGCGGAAATCAATGAGTTGATTTTGCTCTCGACGTCTTTGATCTTCTCGCTCTCATGAGCAACAACGTCTACATTATGCCCAGCGTTGCGTGGTTCAGGAGGGTTATCATCCTCTTGTGCTTCCTCCTGGTCTGAATCGCTGTCATCTTGGTCAACGTCGATGCGCCGACTCGATTCACCTCGATGTTTTGTCAAGGCTTGGATCTGTTGGTCATGCATTTCTCTCATCGTCTGCATAGCCATATCCATCTCTAGCTTGAAGTTTTCCCGTTGTTTAGTCAATGCTTCGTCTAGCATTTTAGCCACTTGATGCATGCGATCATAAAGCTTCTTGGGGCACCCTTCGCTAGATACAGATATCGAGGCAATTATGAGCCAACATCCGACGATCATCCTCCGTGGGTATCCCTCTCGAAGTTTGTCGTAATTGGACCGTCGGATAGTCGGGACCATAAGCGAGTTAACCGTTGTGATCTTGGGAATAGTCGTGGCGGCGGTTCTTTGCCGGTCATATTATTAGTGACCTCTGGCAATTCATCCTCTCGGGATGTCATCCTTCTGCGGAATAGCCTTGACCTAGGTCTTGGCGTGTCGGTGCTAAGTCTCTGGAAGACCGATACTCTTTTTGGGGTTTCTTGATGGCAATTGCACTCCGAGAGCACTGTCTTGATGAGCTTGGAGCACAAGCATGACCGTGTTAGTTTAGGGTAGCCCCTTTGAGATTTCTTCGTACCCACGCGGTAGATACGGCTCGTCGATGCAGTATCGAACAACTTGCCGTGTGTCGGCACGATCCCTCGGGTATAACGTCGTCGTCATCAGACGAAAACATCTCCTTTCGAGAATGGACTTGTTCACCGAAAGTGACTCGCCTTGACTTTCGCTTATGTGAGCGTGAAGTCTCGGTGGACTCTCGGACTTCGACCTTTAGTCCGGTTGGTGGGACTGTAGGAATTTTCCTATCCTTCTTGGAGCGGGTGCGACCTCCTGCATGAGGAGTGACCCGTGATTCTTTCAGAGGACCCAAATGATCCTTGATAGTTGATGCGGGCGCCTTTGGCTTTAATGCGCCGTCGGACTTAGGTCTTGGCGTTGAACTTGAGGCGCCAGGAAATGGGGTGTCGGCAACCTTGAGCTTGGATGTCATGATTGCTGAAGCCAAAGTACTGTTATCTTTGGGTCTCCAAACCTGGCGGTACGTCAGCGGTTTCTTCGCCACATCTTTCCTCTTCAATTCACGAGCCTGCTGCACCAAAGCTTCGTGCACAGCATGAGTGTAGCGGCGCTGCGGATACGCTCTTGAAGCGTGGAAGCGGTTCCGTTGACGGACCCACTCGTTGGTTGGCGGTTTGGATGGACCGTCGATCACTTGGTGAAGCCTGCAGGTTGATCTGGATCTTAGATCCGCCAGAGTGGACCCCATCCATGGATTGCATGGCTTTGGCGTATTTGCGCGCCATGCTTTGTCATCGCCTTTGGCGGGCTCGCTTGGAGAGTGCGGGCGCGTCAATGGCGTTCATCTCGGGCGCCGTTGTAGTGCGGACTTGGGCGAAGAATTTCGCTACTGCGGCGGCGAGGTTGGACTTCGCCGTCACGGGGCTCTACATCGAGGCCCATCGGGTTCTCCTTGCACGAGACCTTCTTGGAGCGGGGAGAACTGGATCTGGAGGACGAGGACAGATACTCCTCGAACTTTTTCTGGTCGAACTCGAACTCGACCTCTTCTTCCACCGGGATAGGGATCCGCGGCTGCGGCACGACGACCTCCGATCTGAGGCCGGTGGCTCACACCGTGGTCGCCAGCCTTGTTCGATGGGAAAGTTGTCTCGATTGTCATTGATTTGAGCGATTTACAAACTTTAGTCGCTGAAACAAATTCAAAGAAAAATATTGCCTTTTATAAGGCTTACAATGAAAAATTAAAATTACAACTTGTTAATCCTTTGGTGAACAAGCGGGATCCGTTTATCGGATCCTCGCCAGTGGGTTCTTTGCCCGTGTCGGGACTTGAATCGTTCGTGGACCACCGCTAATCCCGATCTTAGTGGAGATTCGGATCTTTGGATCTGCGGTCTGGCGTTTATTTCCGCGAAGAAAATAGAGCGTCGGCGGGGATCAACTCACGAAGGAGGTGATCGCCGAGCGTGAGATCTACTAGGAGAAATCATGCGGCTATGCAGAGTCTAAGACCAAGCTTAGACTAGAGGGCGATCTCGAACTTGACTCGATCGGCGAGACTCGAGCCGATTCTCTACCTTGCGTGTAGATCTGAACATAGCGAACTCTTGAGATGCGGATCTCGTCACTTTTCTTGATCAGCTCGAATGCGTCTTTGAAGTCTTGATCTTCGAACTTTAAAAATCGGATCTGCGGGGCTCTCCAATCTTCAAAACTCGGTAAAGTCCTTCAAAATTCCCCAAAATCCCCCAAATCGAGGAAGACCCTATTTATAGGATCGGGGTAGATTCGACCACACAAATGGCTCGGCCCTTGGCGAGGCACCTCGGCCAAGTTGTCGGGCGGCTCGCCATGATGGTCGAAGCACCTCGCCACTCTGGCCGAGGTAACTCGGTCGCTGGCCTTGGTTCGCCGTTTTAGCCGTTTCACTATTTTTTCTCGATCTTCCGGGCTTAGGTCCTGCCTATTCTGACTCTTGGTCTTCCCCGGACTTAGATTCCGTCTGTATTTGGTTCCGGGACTAACTCTTGGTTTGTTCCGGTTCAACAGTTCTGAAATCCGATCGTCTGTTCAAGTCCGGTTTAAACCGTGCTTGTGACGCTGTGGGTTTGCCGTCGGGTTCGTGTCTCAACGATTCGACGTCCGTATTATTCGATGGGTTGTCATTCGCCGACTTCCCGTCACGAGTTAGTTTCGGGGATCTTGTAAGTATTTTTCAACGCCTACACCTATGGAGGCGGGGTCGTCCGAGTCAGAAGAAGAGGTTGGTCCTCAATCAGCTGAAACCGAGCCCATAGTTGACACACAGGAAGGGATTGACCTTCAGCCAACCGAAACCATGACCCAAACTGCTGCGGAGAAGGTTCTCGATGGCGTCGATGCCCGGTAAGGAGTGGGAGCTTCTGGTTCTCAAGCAGAGTAGCCATGCCGACAAAGCAAGGAGCCGACTGGTGATAAGGAGATGGGTTTCATTCCAGTGGGATAGCCTTCTCCATATTATATGGCAGACTCCGAAGTGGGGGCTTGGGATAAAGTGAGCGACTTGCTGCTTGGGACGCTCCCCCCTACCGGCCGCTATGAGCAAGAGCCCGACGCAGGATATCGATACAACCCGGTTAACCACTTGGATACCCCTTCGTCGGTGCTCCAATCTCGATATATGCAGGCTAAGGCTATAGAATAGTTCAGTCTTCCCGAAGATAAGGAGTTATTAAAGAAGATTCCGGATGTGGGTCTTCACATAATCCTTCGGAGGTATTTGACTCGAGGGTGCCTTGTGGGGGAGGAGATATATGGCCAGCAAGTTCAAGTCCATCAAGCCTACGAGAAGCTTTGGAGGACACGTGCATCCCAGGAAGTCGGCGAAAGCGAAGAGTTTGACTGAGTCATCAAGGAGCTTTCAACCAAACAAGCCGAGCTTGATGACTGGCGTCAAGAGATGGTCGTGAAGGAGCAAACTATAGGGGAACTCAAGGCGGCTAATGCTGAAATGTTAGCCGAGATCCGACAGTTAAAGCAGAGGCCCCAGAGCAGCGTTGGAGAAGACGGGTCCATCAACTAAGCCTTAAGGGAGCGAGACTTGGCCGTGACGCAAGCAGCTCTGGAAAAGCAAATCGCGCAGCATGCCAAGGCTCAGTTGAAAGAAGAGTTGGCGGTTAAGCAGAGGCTTTCAGATGAATGTGCTCGGCTTAGGGAGTCATTACGTGAGGCAGAGAACAAGGTTGGATATTTGGAATCCAATGATTATCAGTCGGCTATTGTCATGAAAAGTCGGCCTATTATCATTGAGGAGTTCCCCCAAAGCTCGATGGGGAAGATCGAGGTGGCGTTGGCTTGCAAGGCGGGGAGTGACTTTATTGTGAAGCAACTTCCCGCTGTGTATCAAGATTTCCCTGGTCGACTCCAGTATCCTCCAAGCATAGCTAGCCATGTAAGCCTCCTCTCCAAATTAGAGGAAGCAGGAGCATGTTATATCATTGGTGGAGGTGAAGCCGAGAAGGATCTAGAGGAAGAGGCTGAGTCGTTGGCCGACGGTTCCTCTGGTGGAGCCGACCAAAATGTTGGTGAGAGTTCAAGTGGGAAGAGGAGTGACGAGGTGGTACATGACCTCCCTTCGACTCCTCCACCTTCTTCAAGCGTCTCATTGCCTCTTGCCCCTGGAGCCGACATGGATCTCTCGTAGCTTAGGTTTAAAGCCCAATAATTTTATGTATTTTACACTTTTTCTTGTATATAATTTACGAAAATATGAAAAAAAGCACTTTTCACCACTTGAATCGTTTTAAGATTTTTTTTCCATATTCCGTGGTATGACAATATGTCACTCGACTTATGGAGTCGTCTAGACTTATCTTATCGAACTTCCAGCTTTTCTTGTTGAGATGAATTCGTATAAGATAGTTGAACTGAAGTAGTGCCTCATTAATTTTGAGTCGGTTTTCTAATTTTTGTTATTTTTTTTCTTGGTCGTCTATTTGCAGGGTCGACCGACTAAAATCTGTTGGGTCCCCTGGGCGACAAGTGAATTTGAGTTCCAAGGTGGGATTGGGAAAAGTCTTTGTAGAGGATAGAGTATGACGTCAACTGTACCTTAGCCGCCAATGTTGCTTCGATTTCTGGGCGAAGAGACATGGGGTATTAAAGGCGGTTGGCGTCTCGATTTCTGTAAGGCGGTTTGAATTCTAAAATCAATCTGGGCCGTCGATCTCGGAATAAATGAGCCACCCAAAGGCCGCCATGGGTGTCCTTTGGGTGCCTTTATATACTCTTTTTCCCATTGGGGAGTTTTTCTTTACGCATTCTCGAAAATTCTATTTCCTCTTTCTCCATCTTTTCGAATTTCAAAGTTTTCTGCCATGGCTGCTTCTTCTTTCGCTCTAGTATGCAGGATGAGCAGCATTTAACTGGGAGAGATCACTTCTATATTTCCTCACATACTGACTTGATCGTTGGAGGGACCACCGGAGATCCCACCTCCGCCCTTCCACAGGTTCTTCCTCTGCCATAGGTAAACCATCACTGTGATAATATTACCGGACATTAGAAGAGAAGACGGACTCCACTTAATCAATAACTAATCCAGTGAAGTTTAGTAACTATGATTTCATATATCAACAGCTTTATATCCAACTTATTCACATAAGATTGAGATTAGCTAAGTGGATCTATTCTAGATTCCTCATATCTTTAATTAATCCTCCATATTTTACCTTCTTGATCTTTCTCTTTGTTCTTGCTTTTTATTAATTTGTTTTATTTTTCTTTAATTCACCTTGAGGCTAGAACCCTCTAGGAAATTGCCCTAAATGTGAAACTAATATTTGTGGGAATTCTAGAAATTGTTTGAAACTAGCTTTATATCCTACTTATTCACATAAGATTGAGATTAAGCTAAGTGGATCTATTCTAGATTCCTCATATCTTTAATTAATCATCCATATTTTACTTTCTTGATCTTTCTCTTTATTCTTGTTTTTATTTGTTTGTTTTATTTTCCTTTATAACCTTCTTTATTTTCCTTTATTTTATACATCATTCTTTCTCCTCTCTTAAACTTGTTTTGTTTATTTGCACATATTCACAACCACTCTTTATCTTTCCACTCTCATTCTCATTTTTTTTATTTGCACTTTATCACGACCACTCTCTTAATCTCCACAATCCATCACATTTTTTTTATCACACTCCTAATTGTCACACACACAACATAAGAACCAATTTTGATTAACTCTTACAACACCTTCCTCGTGGGATCGATAACTTTTTATACTATAACTTGATAGTTGTATACTTGCAACTTAGGTCCATATTATTTACCTATCAATCATAGCTGTCTTTCACCAGCCCATGTTTCGGTGGAATATCCTCTTTTAGGAAACAATCAATCACTAGAGCAAATGAACACTGCATTACAGCATCCTAGAAATGATCCATTTTCTCCAACTTATAATTTGAGTTAGAGAAATCATCCAAAGTTTGTATGGAATCAGGGAAATTTTTCTAAAAATTAAAATTTCACTCCCAATTCAGCCTTACAATTTCCTAGAGGAAACACAATTCCATTCAACACACCAAATAATTTTTAATAATCCAAATTCTACACAGACCACAAATATGTTGACTCAATCATCTAACATCTAAATTCCATTATGTAGACAACCGGTCAAATGCTCAACTCAAACACTCAAGCCATAGCTAGGTTAGAAACCCAACTTGATCAGCTAGCTAGTGTAGTGAGTGAAAGAGAGAAATGAAAATTTCTAGGTTAATCTATTGCAAACTCTAAGGATACAAGATCAAGCTCAAACCATCCAGCTCAAGTGAATGTAGTTCATACCTTGCGGTTAGGAAAACAGATTGATAATCAAGTTAGAATACCTCCGGATCAAACCCTTCTTCCTCTTCTCTAGTCCAAAATACTCCTTCTGATAAATTAACTCCTTTCGATGATGCTGAAGCTAAACCCAAAACTGAGCCTAATCTAGATAGGTATGAGCCCGTTGCTCCCTTTCTAGATGGACTCAGACATAGGAAAAACTCTCACCAGGTAGAGAAAATTCTAGAAACTTTAAAACAGGTCAAGGTTAACATTTCTCGCTTAGATGCAATCGAACAAATTCTCTCTTATGAAAAAAACTCTTGAAGGATTTGTGCGATAAGAAAAGAACCACTAATATTTTTAAGAAAGACTTTTTAGCTGCTGACCTCAGTGACATGCTTTTAAAGCCCATGCTTCTGGAATATAAGGACCCTGGTTGTCCTACTATTTCATGTGTTATAGAAAATACCGTCATTAATAAGGCACTTCTAAACTTAGGAGCCAGTGTGAATCTTCTTTCCTATTCAGTATATCAACAGCTAGGGGTGGTTGAACTAAAACCAACCAAATGCACCCTACCGTTAGCTAATAGATCTATGAAAATACATATATGAGAGATAGAGGATGGTCTGATTAAGGTAGGAGTGTTTATTTTCCTGTTGATTTCATAGTTCTTGAAACGTAGCCCACTTCTAATTTTAAAGGTCAAATTCTAGTTATCTTAGGTAGATCGTTCTTAATTACCTCAAATGCTTTCATTATATTTAGACCCGGTGAAATGAAGTTATCCTTTGAGAATATGACTGTTCATCTTAATATTTATAATCTAGAAAAATAGCCCACTGATCAAACGGATCAACCCCTAGAGGTTAACTTTATCTAGGAAATTTCAAGTGAACAACAAGAAGAAGAGTGTGAGTCAAATCTTTGTTTATCTGACTTGAGTTTTTAGCAAATTTTCGATGAGAAAATTAAACTATTAGAGGAGCTAGATTAGCCGGTAGATCCTATATCTGCATTAGAATGGCAACCTAAACCTTTGGATAAAGAACCGTGAGTCCAATTTTATCCATCTATAGAGGGACCCCCTAAGTTAGATCTTAAACCTTTATCTAAAAATCTAGAGTATGCCTATTTAGGGGAGAATGAGACTTTACTAGTCATCATTGCTTCTAATTTGATATCTGGTCAAATGGGAACCCACTTAGATATTTTGAGAGAAAATAAGGAAGCGATTGGATGGACCATGGCTGATATCAAAGGGATTAGTCCAACCATTTTTCAATAATGAATTCATTTGATAGATGATGCTAAACCTACTAGGGATCCCAAGCGTAGGTTGAACTCGGTAATGAAAGAAGTGGTTAGGTCAGGTATTCTGAAACATCTTGATAATGGAATCATTTATCTCATTTTGCATAGTTCTTGTGCAAGTCCGGTCCAAGTAGTTCCAAAAAAATCTGGGATCACCGTGATCCAGAATAAGGCTAATGAGTTGATTCACACTCGAATCCAAACTAGATGATGAGTCAGCATTGATTATAGGAAACTCAACCTAGCCGCTAGGAAAGATCACTTCCCTCTACCTTCATAGACCAAATGCTTGAACATTTAGTAGGACATGAGTTCTACTATTTCTTAGATGGTTATTCAGGTTACAATCAGATTCCCATTGCCCCTTGAAGATTAGAAGAAAAACACTTTGACATGCCGTACAAAATGTTTGCCTACCGTCGTATGCCCTTTGGGTTATGCAATGCTCCCACCATTTTTCAATAGTGCATGATTAGTATCTTTTCCGATGTGGTTGAGCAATTCCTAGAGATATTTATGGATGATTTCTTGCTATTTGGTGATTCATTTTCTGAGTGTTTGCATCATCTCAAACCTCTCTTAACTTGGTGTATGGAGAAAAATCTGACTCTCAATTGCGAGAAATATCACTTTATGGTCAAATATGGAATTGTCTTAGGGTATGTAGTTTCCAATAAGGGTATAGAAGTTGACAAAGTCAAGGTAGATCTCATTTCTAACCGTCCTCCTCCCAAAAATATCAAGGATATCAAATCATTCCTTAGTCATACTGGTTTTTTACCGATGGTCCAATCAATGATCATTTTTTGGATAAACAACTCCTACAAGTTCAATCTGCACCATAGTTTGCAAATATTGTTAATTACTTGGTCATGAAACAGATCCTTTCACATTGGTCTAAATAGGATAGATCCCATTTTCTCTCCCAGGTGAAATATTTCTATTGGGATGATCTGTATCTATTTAAGTATTATCCTGACCAGATCTTTAGAAGGTGTATTCCAAATGAAAAAACTAAGAGTGTTTCTTTCCTTTTGTCATGAGCAAGCTTGTGAGGCCACTTCGCCCCAAGAAAAACTGCTGAGAAAATCCTCCAATGTGGCATATATTGGCCCAATCTGTTCAAATATTCATAGGGGTTCTGTAAAGCTTGCAACCGTTGTCAGCTTTGAGAAAAAATCACTAGAAAAAATATGATGCTCTTACAACCAATTCTAGCCATTGAGTTCTTTGATCTGTGGGGTATAGTTTTTATGGGATCATTTCCAAACTCTTTTGAAAATTTATACATTCTAGTGGCCGTGGAATACATATCTAAATGGGCTGAAGCGACAGCTTATAAAACCAATGACAACAAGGCAGTTGTCAGTTTTCTAAAGGAAAATATCTTTTCCCAGTTTAGAGTGCACCGAGCGATTATTAGTGATAATAGTAGACACTTCTACAACTGTTCTTTTGAGGCTTTGATGAGGAAATATTCAATCAAGCATAAATTGTCAACTCCTTATCATCCTCAAACCAGTTGTCAATTAGAGATCACAAGTAGATAGAATAAATAAATCTTAGAAAAAACTATTAATAAGAATAGAAAAGATTAGTGTGTTAAATTATGTGATGTTTTATGGGCCTATTGGACAGCTTTCAAAACCAACTTGGACATGTCACCATAGAGGCTTGTTTTCGAAAAGGTGCGTTCTTTAACGATTGAACTAGAACACCGAGCTATGTGGGCAATTAAACAGCTCAACTTTGATTTAGACTCGGTAGGAAAAACAAGATGCTCCAATTAAACAAGTTATAAGAGATTCAAAATGATGCATTTATAAACTCGAAAATTTACAAAGAGAAAACTAAGATTTTTCACGAAAACTTAATAATACAGAAGAATTTTACTTCAGGACAAAAGTTCTACTTTACAATTCTAAACTTCATATTTTTCCCAGAAAGTTGAGAACACAATAGACATGTCCATATATTATTAAACAAGTTTTCTTGCATGGGGCTATCGAGATAGAAAATCCTAAAAAATAGTCATATTTTCAAAGTCAATAGTTAATGTTTAAAATCATTTTTGGAATTTTCTACACTGAAAGAAGGGGACGTGTTGGTTCATCATGAACCACACTTTTTTTTAAAAAAAGAATTAAAAAAAGAAAAGGAAAAAAAGAAGAAAAAAAGAAATGAAGAAAAAATATGCAATTTTTCTTAGCCCATACGTAGATATACAAAGTTTTTATTATTTCTTGGCCCACAAAGAATGGCTTATTTAAATAAAAAAAAACCTAACTTGGTTGCCCATTCGTAGAGATCCACATAATTATTAAAAAAAAGTAAAAGCATTTTTTCCTTGGGCTGCAGCCCAGCCCACAAGGAAAAAAATTTCAAAAAGTCCTAACTAGTTGGCCAATCGGTTGGCTAACCGATTAAAGGTTTTTCCGAGTTCTCTCTTTCCCCTTCGATTCTCTCTCAAAATTATGAAATTCTTCTTCAACTCTCTCCTCTAAATCAAAGACAAGGAGATTAGGGTCGGTCTTAACAAAGAATTGCAACGATCTTGTAATTGAATCCTTCAATTCAAGGCATAAACACTCAAACCCTAGCTTGTCAATTTTCTTGAATTTCCTTTGATTTATGGTACAAATTGTGGATTGAATTGTTGAGAATGATAATAGAACAAATTCTAGTGAAATTGTGATGTGTTTTATCAAAAAAAACTATAAACAAATCAAACAATTGCTCATACTAGCAATAAACCAATCGATTGGCCAATCAATTGGCAGGGCCACAACAGCTATAATTTTGCAATGTAACCCCTAAAACTTTGAATTTCTTGCAAATTTGAACCCTAATTACCATAATTAACACACTTTCCTGTAATTTTGACAATGGCTTCAGGAAATCGATAAAGAACTATAGATTCCTCTCTCACTTTTGAGAATTTATCGATTCATTTTGAGAGAGGGTTCAATATTGATAAGTTGTTTGAATTCCAACATATTGTTGAAGTATTTACAAAAGCCGGGATCATTTCAATGACGACTAGAAAACCCAATATGGCCAACTCTACACTTGTTAGAGATTTCTATGCTAATTGAGTCAGATCTACCTAGGACACAGTTCCACCACTGTTTGGGGGATAACTAAAACAGTCACACCTAGGCTCATCAAGAAGATCTCAGGACTAACCAACCCTCCTCGACATTGCCCGATTTCTTCTAGGTTTCAGCTCAGTTAGGTATAGCCTCTGATGAATACAATCGAATAGTGGAGTATCTATTTGCTGCAGTACCTAGGGGTGGGACCTTGCATTTAGGCATGCTTAAGAAAGAGTTCATCCTCCTTAATCTCTTTCTTAAGTTTGACCTACACCCAAGCTCCTTA
Organism: Asparagus setaceus; assembly: GCA_012295165.1. NCBI lineage: Eukaryota > Viridiplantae > Streptophyta > Magnoliopsida > Asparagales > Asparagaceae > Asparagus > Asparagus setaceus. Next base: position 29,212,145 of record CM022709.1, on the reverse strand, counting down.
TATTTAGTTATCACTACTCGATACCTTCACTTACTATAATGGATAGCCACCGGTCAACATTTCGATGTCACAGATCTTATCTTTAGGATGATTGTGGGTACGCCGATCAGCCCCAAGAAGTATCTTAGCTAGCAGTATAGGCACAAGGTCCAGCTGATCTACCCTTTTCTTATTACCTGGATTTATGAGGCTCTTGATGTACCAACATATTCTATAGATAGACTAAAGGCAGTGAAGAAGAGTATTTCCACTCGAGGCAAGGGACCCACTGCTTCCACTTCAACTTCTTCACATAGGCCAGTGATAGAAAATAAATAAAACCTAGTTGCAAGTGCACAACTATCAAGTTATAGTATAAAAAATATCGAATCCTCGAGGAAGGTGTTGTAGGAGATAATTAAAATTGGTTTTCTAAGTTGTGTGTTGTGTGGACAATTAAGAGTGACAATTGTGGAGAGATAAAGAGAGTGAGTGTGATTATATGCAAATAAAACAAAACTAGAATAAGAGGGGAGAAGAAATTAGAGGAAAATAAGAAACAAATAATGGGAAAGCAAGAATAAAGATGAAAGTCACAAAAGTAAAAGATGGAGGAAATCAATTAGAGATATGAGGAATCTAGAATTGAATCCACTAGTCAATTTCACTTAAAAATTATGAACTATTCTCTTTTTATCATATTTTTCTTTAGCTTTATTACGTATAGACTATCAAACCACTTAAGGAAAGCATAACCTATCAAATTATTATCCAAGTAAAAATAATATTCATAAAAGAACAACAACTAGATATTAATTCTAGAATTCATAAGCATAACCTATTAAACCACTCAAGATAAGCATAGATTATCAAATTCTTCTTCTACCAATTAGTTCTCCAGTTGATTATCCTAAACATGATCATTTTAAGCACAAGAGAGCAATCCAAAATGATAAAAGAAATCAAACTAGTTTCATATAACACTAGAATTCTTATAAGATTTTAGTTCCACATTATTAAAATTAAAAACAAAATAAAATATAAACTAGAGAGTATGAAAGAAAGAGGATAAAAATATAGAAAAATAAAAATGAATTACAAAAGAAAAATAAGAACAAAGAAATAAATATCTAAACTCTGAACATAACAATAAATCTAAATTATAAAATAAAAGAATATAAAAAAATCTAAACTATGCAAGAAAATAGATCTATACTACAAAATAAAAATGTAAGAAAATAATACAAAAATAAAGACATGAAAGTAAATCTACTCTACAAGGCATCGAAATAAATCTAATATACTAAAAGAAAAAGAAATAAATAAAACATAAATATCTAAGCAAAAATAAAAGAGAAAACGGAATACTTACATTGAAAGAGGTTCTAGCCCCTTGAAAGCAAATCTCCTATCTTCATCTCCATATTCATTTTCATCTTCATCAATAAATAAAGAGAAGGAAAGAAAAATATGAAAAGGTCAAAAATAATTTTATTAATTACAAACAAAGTTATAATTTTGAAATGTCTTCTCAATTAAGAGTAACTCTCTTCTCCAAATAGAGTTTTTACAAAAATTTTCACTGCTAAACCCCTGACAATCTACCCCTATTCATAGCCGACAGCAATGAATGAGAAATCTTGGATTTTGCTTGGAGAATAAGGATTAAATCTTAGCCAGAAATTGTTTTTGTTGCGAACCAATTGGTTGGCCGACCGATTGGTTTGCAATAGATTTTTATTTTTGTTGATTTCTTGACCCGATTTCTTCATGCATCCTTGAGCTTTCTTGGGCCTTCTTTTATCTTCATATTTGGGCTTTAATAAATGGTAGAGAATCAGGAAATTTGATTCTTTTGGGCTTTTATTATTTAATTCTTTATTAACCTGTAAATTAAGATAAAACATGTTATTAGTGACATATTTATTTAAATAAGATAGATAATGAGGATACTAAAATTAATAAAAATGTGATTATCAAATACCCCCACACCTAAACTTTTACGAGTCCTCTAGCAAAGAAAGAAAATATATAGAAAAATCATAACTCACTTTCGCAGGAATCACAGTTGTATTTAGCACATACAACAAGCCTTTAAATCCCTAGGTTACCCTAGATGATGAGTTGTAGTCTCATGAGGGTTTACAGTGAATATACTCATAAAATTCGATCAACTTGCCAAATTAAAGAAGTTAGTGAATAATTAATTTAATTGATGCCTTTAAACAATCCAATTATAGCTAGTTTTTTATTCAAGAAGACGTTTTATGTATAACTCTAAAGTAAATCTCTTAGAAAATCTTTTCATTATAGTTATACAAAATCAAGTCTAACTTAGAAATTTAATTAAAAGTTTTGAAAAGAACATGCTAACTTTTTGTTTCAAATAATATTTCAAGTTTCTTGATCAAAATATTTTTCAAGAGGATATATAAATATTATATATATATATATATATATATATATATATATATATATATATATATATATATATATATATATATATATATAGACACACACCCTTTATTCCTTTGTGATTTTGTTCTACTTTATCGGGCTTTCTAAGTGACCATTTAAGGAGTTTTCGGCCAGTGGATCCCAACCCAATTGGGCTTAGGTCATTAAGTATGTAAATACTCATCGGGCTTAATTACTTGGTCAACTTAGGTTTAGTAAGATAGAAACATCTTGGAGTTCAAGAGTAATTTTTTTACTATATATATATTTATACATTTATATGACTGATTATCACATTTTAATTACAAATTTATACCCTCATTACCTATTGTATATGAATAAAGATATTACTAATAATTGTTTTTATCTTATTTTGCAGGTTAATAAAGAAATAATGAATAAAAGCCTAAATGACTCAAATTCTCTGAATTCCTATCAATTTTTGAAGCCCAAATCTGAAGACAAACGAAGGCCCAAGATACCAAGGGGATCCAAGAAGAATTTGTGCAAAAAAATAAAGAAAAGATAAATTGGTTGGAAACCAACCGGTCGGCCAACCGATTGGCCGATCGGTTGGTTCGCAACAGATTCCGAATTAAGGGCTGACTTCTCTTCCTTGGTGGCCAAGTTTGATCCAATGGTTCACATCAACTCCGTTGGGCTATAAATAGGGGTGAAATCGAGGGTTTTGAGTGTGAAATATTTTATAAAACTCCATTTGAGAGGTGGGTTACTCTTAATTGAGAAGACCTTCCAAAATTATAACTTTTGTTACACAATAAATAAAATTTTTCACCTTCAATTTCCTTTCTCTTCTTCTTATCCAAGGACCAAAAGGAGGATGAGATGAAGATCAGGAGTTGTAGGTTTCTATTTAATTTCTTTTGCATTTATTTTTCATTTAATTACTTTGTAGTTTAGATTTCCTTTCATGTATTGTCTTTAATTCATAGATTAGATTTACTTTCCTTGCAATTTTCTTTTTTCTTCTTCTTATCCAAGGACCAAAAGGAGGATGAGATGAAGATCAGGAGTTGTAGGTTTCTATTTAATTTCTTTTGCATTTATTTTTCATTTAATTACTTTGTAGTTTAGATTTCCTTTCATGTATTGTCTTTAATTCATAGATTAGATTTACTTTCCTTGCAATTTTCTTTTTTTTCTTTATTTCTTTTCTCTTATTTTCCTTTTTTACTTAGTTTTCTCTCCTCCTCCCTCTCTTGATTTCTTTTATTTTTCAAAGATGTGAAACTAACCTCTTGTGGAGATTTAGTTTTGCATGAAACTAGTCTAATTCTCTCTTATATTTGTGAATCACTCTCTTATGCTTAAAAGATCATGTTTAGGCTAATCAACTAGAGAACTAATCGATAGAAGAAGAAATTGATAGTCTATACTTTCCTTAACTGGTTTGATAGGTTATGCTTATGAATTCTAGGATTACTATCTTGTTGTTATTCTCCTCATGAGTATTGATTTCATTTAGGTGATAATTTGATAGGTTATGCTTTACTTAAGTGGTTTGATAGTCTATGCTTAATAAATCTAAAATGAAATGTGATAAAAGAGAATGGTTCATATCTTATAAGTAAGATTAGCTATTGGATTCAATTCTAGATTTCTTCATATCTCTAATTGAATCCTCCATCTTTTGCCTTCTTGATTTTTGCTTCTTTGATTTCTTGTTTTCTTTGATTTTGATTTTCCTTTACTCTCTCCTCTCTCTTAATCTTGCTTTCTTTTATTTTGCACTTATTTTCTCTCACTCTCTATCTCTCCATTTTCACTTCCATTTTGATTTATTTGCACTTTGTCCCGATCACACTTTTAATCTCTCCACACACATTTTCTTCCTCGTTATTCTTTTATTTTCACATAATCCACAATCCACTCTCTAAGCTCTTCATGACCACTTTCACCATGTACATAAACTCCTAATTGTCGCGCATAATTTAAGAACCAAAATTTGAACAAAACTCTTCCTACTTCCCGTTCCTCGTGGGATCGATAACTTTTATACTATAACTTAAAGGTTGTATACTTGCAACTCTAGGACATCATTTAGTCCCCATCAATGACTATATGTATATATATCTTGAAAGAAATATTTAGCTAGTGGATAAAAAGAGAATGGTTCATATCTTATAAGTAAGATTAGCTAGTGGATTCAATTCTAGATTCCTTCATATCTCTAATTGAATCCTCCATCTTTTGCCTTCTTGATTTTTACTTCTTTGATTTCTTGTTTTCTTTGATTTTGATTTTCCTTTACTCTCTCCTCTCTCTCAATCTTGCTTTCTTTTATTTTGCACTTATTTTCTCTCACTCTCTATCTCTCCATTTTCACTTCCATTTTGATTTATTTGCACTTTGTCACAATCACACTTTTAATCTCTCCACACACATTTTCTTCCTCGTTTTTCTTTTATTTGCATATAATCCACAATCCACTCTCTAATCTCTTCATGACCACTTTCACCATGTACGTAAACTCCTAATTGTCGCTCATAGTTTAAGAACCAAAACTTGAACAAAACTCTTCCTACTTCCCGTTCCTCGTGGGATCGATAACTTTTATACTATAACTTGAATGTTGTATACTTGTAACTCTAGGACATCATTTAGTCCCCATCAAGTTTTTAGCGCCGTTGCCGGAGAACGGTGCATAAGTAGGATTTTGATTAACTTGGGTTCCTTATTTTGTGTGTTTTCTTTTGTGTAGGAATTTGGAGCTTGAAGATCAAGAGTTGAAGATTCAAGATTGAAGATTTGCCTCCAACGCGGCTTTGGATAGCTTTTGCGTGGGTAACTTTTCTATCTAGTATTTTCAATTCCACCCCTTAGATAGTTCATTCACATTAGAGACAATTATGATTTTAATATATATATATATATATATATATATTATTCTTGTTGACCATAATAAAATCTATCTTTCACTTTGACTTTGACTAACAAGATAATAAACTCAAATAATTTCCACCTCTCACATTGTTTGTTGCTAACCATAATAAAAAATAAAAAGATTTTTATTTTTGCATCCTTTTTAGTTGCTTTTAATTTCTAGGGTTGCATTTCATATAATAGTAGGAATTCACCAAAGTGATTTGAGCATCTTGATTTGGCACTCACTTGAAAATATTTTTTAAGGGCAAAACCCATTAATCAAGATAAGGTGAGGGATTTCATCACCCTTTCCTTAGCCGAAAAATCACTAATTCCTCACTACACTTACCCAAGCCTCTTAAAATTAATTAGACGTTGGCCCCTAAGGATTTAAGCTCATTAAGGAACAAGAAATCCTTAAGTGAACCGGTCTAAGTTTATTTGGATTAATTGGTATCTAAGGCAAGGTTTAGGGTTTGCGTAAGGCGCTCCGCAAGGAAAGAGGTACTTAATTGATCTTTGATCTCCCTCTAGTACTATCCTTACCTGGCTAATCACCCAAGTAAACTTTAATCTTTTCATTAAGGGAATTTTTGGTTAGGAGCTGGTCTAAGTCAAGTTTAGGCTTAACCCTAGAGTTAAGGTGATTGAAAAGTGATTGCCTTGATTTACTTTTAGTTAGTTTTTCCTTTTTCTTTTTCTCATCATCTTCTTAACTTTTTCTCTTGTCCTTTTTCATAAAATTTTTTTTTTAATTTTGGTGTATGCAAACTTGGCTTAGGGATAATACCAATCGTTTTATTTGTTTTGATTCATCTCTTGAACCAAACGAAATGGCCAATACCAACCCACCTGTTCTTCAAGATATTTGTTACCCCACTAGAAATGCAATCCCCTCTTGCATAAAACTCCCGAGGTCAATGGAGCAAATTTCGAGCTTAGACCACATTTTATTAACATGCTTCCCAAATTCTTAGGAGTAGAAACCGAAGACGCTTACATTTTCATCTCCGAATTTGAAGAAGTTTGCCTCGTGATCAAGATGAGGGACTTAACCGAAGATGCGATCAAACTCCGATTTATTCCATTTGCCCTTAAGGACAAAGCCAAAAAATGGCTGTGTAGCTTGCCCACAGATTCCATCTCAACTTGGGGTGAATTTGTAACAGTTTTTCTAAAAAAATTCTTTCCTATCCACAAAACGGTCAAGCTTAGAAACATCATTCAAAATTTTAAAATTGTCCCGAGAGAACCTTTTTGGAAGTATTTTGACAAATTCAAAGATCTTCTTATTCAATGTTCTCACCATGGTCTTGAAAAGTGGCGATTATGCCAAATCATTTATGAAGGATTGGATTATTCTTTAAAAACTTCCTTAGAGTTAATGTGTCAAGGGGATTTCATGAAGAAAAATGCCGATAAAGCTTGGGACTTTTTAGAGAGTTTATCCGAGAAAACCATGCAGTGGGAACATTGTGATGACTGAATTTCATCAGTTTCCCAACCAAAAACCAGTGGTCTTTCCTTAGAAACGAATATAAGCAAAGATGGGGACGATCATGCGTAGGTTAGAAGCTTTAGAAGTTAAAGAACGAGCTCCCGCTCAAATCAATCAAGTTTCAGCTTCTGGATGTCATAACTGTCTGTCTCCATCTCATGTTTCAGAGGAATGTCCTCTTTTAGGACCCGGTCAGTCACTAGGTCAGATAAATGTTACATTCCAGCATCCGGTGAATGATCCATTTTCTCCAACCTACAATTCAGGTTGGAGAAATCATCCGAATTTTGCATGGAACTAGGGAAACTACTTCGGAAATTAAAATTTCACTCCCTCTTCAAACCAACAATTTCCTAGGGGAAACACAGTTCCTCTCAATTTTCAACAACCGAATCTGTCATTTCAAAATCAGTCTTCTCATCACCAATCTACAAATCACACTCCTCAAATTACTGATCATGATAAACATCTTAATGTTTTGGAAAATGGTCTAGAAACTTTGATTAAAACTTCTACACAGACCACGAACTTGTTAACTCAAACATCAAACACGTTGAATTCCTTCATGCAATCAACCGGGCAAATCCTCACTTCCAACACCCAAGCCATAGCTAGGTTAGAAACCCAACTTGGTCAACTAGCTAATGCCATAAGTGAGAGAGAGAAAGGAACTTTTCCGAGTCAACCCGTGACCAACCCAAAGGACACGGGTACAAGTTCAACGTACCAAGCTCAAGTGAATGCAATCCATTCACTACGGTCGGGAAGAGAAGTTGATAATCAGGTTAGAACGCCTCCAGATGAAACCCTTGAACCAGAATAAATTCTTTCTCCTTCTGATAACTCACCCACTTCTAATGAACCAGAGCCTGAACTTGAGCCTAATTTTGATCGGTTTAAACTAGTGGCTCCATACCCAGATCAACTTAAGCCTAGGAAATATTCCCCTCAGGAGGAGAAGATCCTAGAGACTTTCAAGCAGGTCAAAGTCAATATTTCTCTCTTAGATGTCATTGAACAAATTCCTTCATATGCAAAATTTTTAAAAGATTTGTGCACGAAGAAGAGAAGAATAAATGTTCCAAAGAAAGTTTTTCTGGCCGCCAATATCAGTGATGTACTCTCAAAATTCATACCTGTGAAATACAAGGATCCTAGTTGTCCTACAATTTCCTGTGTCATTGGCAACACTCGCATTGATAAAGCTCTTCTGGACTTGGGAGCCAGTGTAAACCTCCTTCCCTATTCAAGTGTATCAACAGCTAGGTGTAGGTGACCTTAAACCAACAAAATGCACCCTACAATTAGCAGATAGATCCGTAAAAATTCCCATGGGAAAGGTAGAGGATGTGTTGATCAAGGTTAGAGAGTTTATTTTTCCTGTTGATTTTATTGTCTTGGAAACGCAACCCGTTTCCATCTCAAAAGTCAAATCCCAGTTATCTTAGGTAGACCATTCTTAGCCACTTCTGATGCTCTCATTAATTGTAGAACTGGTCAGATGAAACTATCCTTTGGAAATTTGACTGCCGAGCTCAATATCTTCAATGCAGAGAATAATCCAGAAAATCAGCCTTTCGAAATCAATTACATCCAAGAAGGTTTAACAGAAATAGAGAATGAATCTGACCTAAATTTTGAGGAAATCTTTTGTGAGGAACTATAGATATTAGCAACCTCAGGTTGGATTTTTGAGAACGAGGAAACTGTGTCAAATACATGCAGTTGTGATTTAACTTTTGAAGAACTCTTTTCGGATGAACTTAGTTTTTAGAAAATAACCAATCGAATTTAAACCCTCAAATATAGAATTTATGTTTGAGAAAAATTTCAAAGATAACTGATTGCACAAACTTTTGTTAATAAAGAAGCTAAGTTCAAAATGCATAACACCAATAATACCTACCTTTATTTCTTTGTAAAATCATTGCAAACCTTGGAATTTTTAGAATTTGAGAACATCATTGATTATATCATCTTGAAATTCTTTAAATATCGGGTAGAATTTTCACAATAAGGTAGGATTTAATGCGAATGTGAGCTTCTCATATTTCACCTTTTATTCTACTTTTTATTTTTCGTCTCATAATAATAATAAAAGAATTTATTCTTCTCTCATTTGAGAGTTTCTTATTTTCTTTATTTCAAAAAAGAGAATAAATTTTGGCTTCACCCCTCATCTTAAAGGTATTTGCGAATTTTTATCATTATTCAAGCTAGCCGAACAAATATAAGTGCTTCAATTATTATCTGTTTTACTTTGTGCATAATAGAATTTACATTGAGGATAATGCAAAATTTAGGTGTGGGGTGGGGATTAGTCATTTTGCTCTTTATCTATCATAGTCATTTTTTCCTCTTTTTCTTACCATTTTTTCTTTTTATGTCATTGTTTTTCTTTTTTCCTCTCTTTTCATAAAAAATTAAAAAATAGTCACTTGCCAACTTAATAGAGTTGATTAATAATTGATCTACTTGATAGAATTTAAGTATTCTAATCTTTAACTAGTTTTATACTCAAGCTCACCTTATATAATAACTCCAAATAAATTTCTTAAGAAATGATTTTCAAAGTAGTATACTTCACTTAAGTCTTAACTTAGATTTTAAAGTAATGAAATTTTTGCATGTTTAGCTTAGAGTTAAAAATAAAATTTCAAGTTGTCCTAATCAATATATCTTTCAAAATATATACATATACTCATATATAAATATATACGTCATATATATATAATTTTAAAAAATCTTGAACTCCAATATGGTTCTATCTTATTAAGCCTAAGTTGACTGAGTAATTAAGCTCAAGGAGTATTTTCATACTTAATGACCTAAGCCCACTTGGGTTGGGATCCATTGGCCCAAAACTCTTTAATGGTCACTTAGAAAGCCTGACAAAGTAGAACAAAATCACTATGGAATAAAGATTGTCAATATATATATATATATATATATATATATATATATATATATATATATATATATATATATATATATATATATATATATATATATATATAATAATTTTATATATATATATAACAAATATATCTATAGAGTGATATTTATATATTTTTGAAAAATAAATTGATTAAGAGACTTGAAAATTTATTGAAATAAAGAGTGGCATGTTCTCTTCAAAACTTTTATTTTCTAAGTTAAACTTGATTTTGTGTAACTATGAAGTAAAGATTTTCTAAAGAAACTTACCTTGGAGTTATGATAAAACGTTTTCTTGAGTAAAAACCAACTTTAATTAGAATGTTTGAATATATCAAATGAATTAATTATTTCATTAACTTCTTTAAATTGGCAAGTTGACTGAATTTTTGGGTATATTCACTGCAAACCCTCACGAGACTACAACTCGTCCACTAGGATAACCTAGGGATTTAAAAGCTTGTTGTATGCGCTAAATACAACCGCGATTCCTGCGAAAGTGAGTTAGGAATTTTCTTTCATTTTCTTTCTTTGCTAGAGGACTAGCAAAAGTTTAGGTGTGGGGGTATTTGATTATCACATTTTAATTATAAATTTATACCCTCATTACCTATTGTATATGAATAAAGATATTACTAATAATTGTTTTTATCTTATTTTGCAGGTTAATAAAGAAATAATGAATAAAAGCCCAAATGACTCAAATTCTCTGAATTTCTACTAATTTTTTAAGCCCAAATCTGAAGACAAACGAAGGGCCAAGTTACCAAGGGGATCCAAGAAGAATTCGTGTAAAAATATGAAGAAAAGATAAATTCGGTTGGAAACCAACCGGTCGACCAATCGGTCGGCCAACCGATTGGCCGATCGGTTGGTTCGCAACAGATTCTGAATTAAGGGCTGATTTCTCTTCCTTGGTGGCCAAGTTTGATCCAATGGTTCACATGAACTCCGTTGGGTTATAAATAGGGGTGAAATTTGAGGGTTTTGAGTGTGAAATATTTTATAAAAACTCTATTTGGAGAGGAGGGTTACTCTTAATTGAGAAGACCTTTAAAAAATTATAATTTTTGTTACACAATAAATAAAATTTTTCACCCCTTCAATTTCCTTTCTCTTTTTCTTATCCAAGGACCAAAAGGAGGATGAGATGAAGATCAGGAGTTGTAGGTTTCTATTTTATTTCTTTTGCATTTCTTTTTCATTTAATTGCTTTAAAGTTTAGATTTACTTTCATGCAATTTACTTTCATGTATTGTCTTTACTTCATAGATTAGATTTACTTTCCTTACAATTTTCTTTTCTTTTCTTTATTTCTTTGCTCTTATTTTCCTTTTTGTACTTAGTTTTCTCTCCTCCTCCCTCTCTTGATTTCTTTTTATTTTCCAAAGATGTGGAACTAACCTCTTGTGGGGATCTAGTTTTGCATGAAACTAGTCTAATTCTCTCTTATATTTGTGAATCACTCTCTTATGCTTAAAAGATCATGTTTAGGCTAATCAACTAGAGAACTAATCGATAGAAGAAGAATTTGATAGTCTATGCTTTCCTTAAGTGGTTTGATAGGTTATGCTTATGAATTCTAGGATTACTATCTTGTTGTTATTCTCCTCATGAGTATTGATTTCATTTAGGTGATAATTTAATAGGTTATGCTTTCCTTAAGTGGTTTGATAGTCTATGCTTAATAAATCTAAAATAAAATGTGATAAAAGAGATTGGTTCATATCTTATAAGTAAGATTAGCTAGTGGATTCAATTCTAGATTTCTTCATATCTCTAATTGAATCCTCCATCTTTGCCTTCTTGATTTTTACTTCTTTGATTTCTTGTTTTCTTTGATTTTGATTTTCTTTACTCTCTCTCTCTCTCAATCTTGCTTTCTTTTTATTTGCACTTATTTTCTCTCACTCTCTATCTCTCCATTTTCATTTCCATTTTGATTTATTTGCACTTTGTCCCAATCACACTTTTAATCTCTCCACACACATTTTCTTCCTCATTATTCTTTTATTTGCACATAATCCACAATCCACTCTCTAAGCTCTTCATGACCACTTTCACCATGTACATAAACTCCTAATTGTCGCGCATAATTTAAGAACCAAAACTTGAACAAAACTCTTCCTACTTTCCGTTCCTCGTGGGATCGATAACTTTTATACTATAACTTAAAGGTTGTATACTTGCAACTCTAGGACATCATTTAGTCCCCATCAATGACTATATGTATATATATCTTGAAAGAAATATTTAGATTAAGAGGACTTCAAATACTATTTTCCACTCTAAGCTAAGCATGCAAAAATTTCATTATTTTAATTACAAGTTTAAGTTGGACTATAGTAAAGTATACCACTTTGAAAATCATTTCTTAATAAATTTATTTTGAGTTATCATAAAAGGTAAACTTGAGTGTAAAACTAACTAAGCATTAGAAAATTTAAAGTTTATCAAATAGATTAATTATTCATTAACTCGATCAAATTGGCAATTTTTTAAAAAACTAACTAAAAACTAAGAAAATCAAAAGGAAAATACTAACTAAAAAAATAAAGAAATAAAGCAAAATAACAAGAAATAGCTAACTGGTTCCCACCCCCATACCTAGACTTTCCATTATCCTCAAGGCAAATACTAGCAATAACATCTAATAACATAAACATCACAGTATATAAAATAAGTACATGCCAAAATAAAAGTCAAGTACTGGGTGAAATAAAATGAAAACATCCCTCACTACTTATCACCAGACTGATCGTCATCCTCATCATCGGTCCCTATGACATCCATGTCCTCAACCTCTCCATCCTCTGTCTCTGTATCAGTACTGTCGATATCCTCCCCATCCTCTAGCTCTGTAGCAAGATGACGATGTGGTGGTGGGGGTGGTAGTGGGTCCTGCTGTGATGGAGGAGGGGATAGAGGCTAATAAAATGGAGGGGCCACAGATCCTAGTCGCATCTCATAAATGGCTAAGGCTATGTAGTGCTAGTACTGCTAAAACTGGTCTAGCTGAGCTGTGAGATGGACCTGATCGGATCTGTACTGAGTCTGAAACTGGTGAAACCCCATCTTGAGGGCATAGAGGTGATCACTATGCATCTGGGGTGTCCACTCTGTCGGTGCATCACTGGGTGGAAGAGGCGGTGTAGGTATGATCGGCTGAGCAGGTGCTGGTGCATGTGAAGAAGTGGATGCATCTGGCCCCTTACCCCGGGCGGCAACACTCTTCTTCACTGCATCAGAGGTCAGTGGTGCTCTCCGTACCTCAAGACTATCAGTAGAATACATCGTTACGCTAAGTGAGTCTTAGATCCAAGTGATAAGAAATGGGTAGATCAGCTGGACCTTCTGCCTATACTATTGGCTGAGATACTCCCTGGTGCTGGTCGTCGTACCCGCGAGCATCCTAAAGATAATATCAGCTACATCGAAACGCTAACCGATAGAGATCCAATAAAGTAGGACAAGGTTGTGGGTGGTGATCACTGAATATGAGAAGCTCGGGTATAAATCAAACTTAAGAAAGAGGTTCAGGAGAATAAACTCTTTCTTAAGTAAGCCTGAGTTTAGGGTCCTGCCCCTAGGTAATGTCACAACAAGATACTCCGCCCTCTAGTTATATGTATCAGAGGCTATCCCTAACTCAGTAGAGACTCGGAAGAAATCTGGGCAACCTCTAGGTGGTCTGGGGAGTCCTAGACTCTTCTGAATGAGCCTAGATGTGACTGTGATCAGTATCCCTCTAACAGTGATAAAGGATGAGTCCTCTCCTGATCTATCCGAACTGGTGTAAAATTCTCGGACAAGTGTAGTGTTGGCCAGTTTGGGTTTTCTAGTCATCATAGGACTGATCCCAGCTGTAGTGAATACCTCAATAATGGGTTGAAATTCAAAAAGTTTATTTAAATAAATCCTCTCTCAAAGTAGATCGGTAGAGTAGCAAAAGATAGAGAGGATTCTATTATATGTTCACATTTTTCAAAAGCCATTATCTTGAATTACAAGAGAAGATGTTAATTTAGGGAATTAGAGCTTAAATTTGCAAGAATTTCTACATTTAAGGGTTCAAATTGCAAATTTTTAATGTTTCTGTCCACCAATTAGTTGGCCAACCAATAGGTTCGTCGTTGAGTATGAAAATACTCCTTGGGCTTAATAACTCAGTCAACTTAGGCTTTATCAGATAGAACCACCTTGGATTTTAAGAGAAAACCAGATTTTTTTTTATTTATTTATTTTTTTTGGTGGTGCCCATTTTTCGCACTCTTTTTTTGCAAAGTTAGTTATATATATATATATTTGCGTAAATGTATATATATCATGAAAAATATTCAGATAAAGAAACTAGAAAAAATTATTCCAACTCCAAGTCAAGCATGCAAAAATTTCATCACTTTAAGTAAGAATCTCAGTTTGGACTTTAGTAAAGTATATTACATGAAAATCATTTCTTAGGTGATTTATTTGGAGTTATTATAAAAGGTAAACTTAAGTATAGAACTAACTAAAGATTAGAAAATTTAAATTTTATCAGTTAGATCAATTATTAATCAACTCTATTAAGTTGGCAAGTGACAATATTTTATGAAAATGACATAAAAAGAAAAACAAATATGGTAAGAAAAAGTAAAAAATGACTAAGATAAAGAGGAAAAATGACTAATCCCCACCCCCACACCTAAATTTTGCATTGTCCTTAATGTAATTTCTATAATGCACAAAGTATAACAGATAAAACTGAAGCACTTACATTTGTTTGGCCGGCTTCGAACAATAATAGAAAATCTGCAATTACCTTTGGTATGAGGAGGATGAAGTCAAAAATTTTTTTAATTTATTTTCAGAAAGAATAAGAATCTCTCAAATGAGAGAGGAATAAATTCTTTTATTATTATGATGAGACACAAAGATAGGCAAATGTAGAATAAAAGATGAAAAATGAGAAGTTCAAATTCTACATTAAATCCTACCTTATTATTGAAGATTCTACCTCAGTTCTAAAGAGATTGAAAATGATATAAACAATGAAGTGCTCAGATTCAAAACATTCCAAGGGGTTCAATAATTCAAGGTAGGTTTCAATGGTGTTATGCAATTTGAACTTAGCTTCTTTATTAACAAAAATTTGTGCAACCAAATTTTCTTTGAAATTTTCTCAAACATAAGATCTATATTTGAGGGTTTAAATTCTGATTGTTTGTTTTCTAAAAGCTAAGTTCATCTGAAAAGAGTTCTTCTAAGGTTTGTTCAAGCACAATTTCATTATTTTCAAAAATCGGATCGATTTTTCTAAAATAGCAGTTCTTCATCAAAAATTTCCCCAAAACTTAGATTTGACTCATTTTCTTCTTTGGGATAATGTATGTCAAGAAGAATAGATGAATTAGGGTTTTCCATTTGTTTAGTCTCAAAATTGTTCAACACAGATTAACGATCAAAATTATCCCTAATCCAAACTTGCATACACCAAAACAAATTCTTTTTGGATTTTTTAAAGTTAGTTTTTTAAGAGGAAAGAAAAGAAATCAAAAGTTTTAAAAATGAAGATTGAAAAAGAAAAAGGAGAGCCTAACTAAAACAAATCAAGGCAAATACTTTTCAATCACCCTAACTTCTAGGGTTAAGCCTAAACTCCACTAGACTAGCTCCTAACCAAAAATTCCCTTAGTGAACAGATCAAAGTTTACTCGGGTAATTAGCCAGATAAGGATAGTACTAAAGGGAGATCAAAGATCAATTAAGTACCTCGTTCCTTGTGGAGCGCTTTACGCAACCCCTAAACCTTGACTTAGACACCAATTAATCAAAATAAACTTGGACCTGTTCACTTAACGAATTCTTGTTCCTTAATGAGCTCGAATCCTTAGGGGCCAACGTCTAATTGATTTTAAAGGCTTGGGTTCGTGTAATGAGGAATTAGTGATTTGTGGGCTAAGTAAAGGGTGATGAAATCCCTCACCTTATCTTGATTAGAGGGTATTGCCCTTAAGAATATTTTCAATGTAAGTGTCAAATCAAGATGCTCAAATCACTTGGGTGAATTCCTACTATTATATGCAATGCAACTCTAGAAATTAAAAGCAACTAAAAAGGATGCAAAAACAAAAATCTTTTCATTTTTTATTTTGGTCCACAATCAAACAAAGTGTGAGAAGGAGAGCTCTTGTTTGAATTTATTATCTTTTAGTAATTATTCAAGTGGATGGTGAATTTTATTAGGGTCGAAAAAGTAAAATCTTTTTTTTTAATTCCTAATTGTCTCTAATGTGAATGAACTATCTAAAGGTTGGAATTGAAAATACCAGATAGAAAAGTTAACCACGCAAAAACTATCCTAGCCTTTTTGAAGGAAATTCTTCAATCTTCAATCTTCAATCTTTGATCTTCAAGCTTCAAAGTAGTTCCTTCACACTTAAACACACAAATTAAAGAACCAAAATAGAAAAATTCTAATACAAGCACCTTCCCCGGCAACGGTGTCAAAAACTTGATGGGAAATAAATGATTACCTCATAGAGTTGCAAGTATACAACTTACCAAGTTATAGTATAAAACGTTATCGATCCCACGAGGAAGGAGTTTGTAAGTTTCGTCAAATTTGGTTCCTAATATGTGCAAGATAATTAGGATTAAAGCAAAGTGAAAGTGGATTGTGAGAGGATAAGAGAGTGATTGTGTTTATGTGCAAATGATGAGAATGATAATATTAGAAGGAGTAAATGTGAATATAGTTATATGCACATAATAACAAAACTAGGTTTGAGATTATATGCACATAGAGGGAATATGAGATTGAGAGAGAAGTAAAAATCAATGAAATCAAAAATCAAGAATAAAGAAAAATAAACAAATAAATGAAAAGCAAGAAAGTAAAAGATGGAGGGTTGATTTAAGATAGGGGAGTCTAGAGTAGATTCACTTAGCTAATCTCAATCTCACAAGAGTGAGTAGAATATGAAGCTAGTTTCAAACAATCTCTAGAGATCCCCAATTATGATCTCCATGAACAAAATAAAAGAGAAAAACAATCGACAAATATAGAAGGTAAAATATGGAGGATGATTAAAGATGGTGGAATCTAGAGTAGATCCACTTAGAAAATCTCAATCTCACAAGAATGAGTTGGATATAATGCTAGTTTTAAATAATTTCTAGGGATCCAAATAATAGCTCCACATTTAGAAAAGGAGTGATTCCAAAGAGATCTTAAGCCTCAAGGCGAATTAAGGAAAAGAAAAGAGAAATTAAAATTAATTACAAGAATTAAAGAGCAAGAATTAAAGACATTGCATGAAATTAAATTGCATGAAAGTAAATCTATTCTACAAAGCAATAAAATAACAAGAAAGGAAAAAAATAAATGGCAAACCCTCATTTTATCTCTTCATCTTCATCCTCCTTTTGGTCCTTGGACAAAGTGAAGAATAAATATGAAGGGGTGAAAAATTCTTTTATTAATTTGTAATAAAGTTATAAATTTTGGAGGTATTCTCAATTAAGAGCAACCCTTCCTCTCCAAAAAGAGTTTACAAATTATTTCACACTCAAACCTCTCCCCCTTTACCCCTATTTATAGCCCTACACAGTGGATGAGGACCATAGGATCAAACTTGAGCTCTAAGGATTAATTTTCAGCCATTGATCAGATTCTGGTGCAAATCAATCGGTTGTGTCGGTATTATCTGTTGGCGATTGGTCGACCGATTGGCCGACCGATTGGTTTGCAACCAACTCGATTTTTGGCTAATTTTTCTTCACGAATTTCACATGGGCTCTTGAGTAGTCTTGGACCTTCCTTTGACTTTATATTTGGGCTTCAATAAAAGGTAAAAAATAGGAGAGTTGAGTCATTTGGGCTTTTATTCATATTTTCTTCATTAACCTGTAATTTAAGACAAAAATAATTATTAGTAATAACTTTATTCATATAAAATAGATAATGAGGGTATAAAATTGTAATTAAAATGTGAAAATCAAGAGAATTGGAGAGGAGACTGAAAGGGGAAGAACTAGATGTTTGTTTTTTTTTTTTTTGACTCCAACCGGTTAGCCAATCGGTTGGCTAACCAGTTGGGAATTTTTTTTTGTTTGTTTGTGGGCTGGGCTGCAACCCACATAGAAATTTTTTTTCTTCGTTAGTGTGGGTTGGGCCACAACAAACACTATTTATTTTATTTATTTTTTTATTTTATTTTTTTGAGTGGGCCTTTTTCAATGGGCCAAGAGAAAAAATTTTATTCTTCTTTTTTAAAACGAATTGGGCGGATTTTCTTTTTTTCCCATTGGCTTAAAAAAATGAGGATATTTTTTACAAAAAGTGTGGCTCATGAAGAACCAACACCTCCTCTTCGCCAAGGTAGAAAATTCTAAAAATAGTTTTAAACATTAACCATTAACCTTGAAAATATGACCATTTTAAGGATTTTCTATCTCGAAAGCCCCATGTGAGAAAACTTGATTAACAATATACGGACCCGTCCATTGTGATCTCAATTTTTCGGAAAAAAGATGTAGTTTTGAGTTGTAGAGTAAAACTTTCTATCCTAGTGTATAATTCTTCCGTAAAATTGAATTATCACGAAAAAATTTTAGTTTTCTCTATGTAAAATTTCGAGTTTATATATGCATCATTTTGAATTTCTTCTAACTCATTTAGATGGAGCATTCTTGTTTTTTCTGCTGAGTCTAGATCAAGATTCAATTGTTTAATTACCCACATCGCTCGGTGTTCCAGCTCAACCGGTAAATGACAAGCTTTTCCAAATACCAGCCTGCATGGTGACATCTCCAAATTGGTTTTGAAGGCTGTACGATATGCCCATAGAGTATCACACAATTTAACAGACCAATCTTTTCTATTATGATTAACGGTTTTTTCTAAGATTTATTTGATCTGTCTATTTGTGATCTCTACTTAACCACTGGTTTGGGGATGATAAGGGGTTGATAATTTGTGTGTGATTGAATATTTCTTCATCAAAGCCTTAAAAGAACGGTTACAAAAATGTGTACCATTATCACTAATGATTGCTCGGGGTACTCCAAACCGGGCAAAGATATTTTCCTTCAAATACTTGACAACTACCTTGTTATCATTAATTTTGCAAGCTACCGCTTCAATCCATTTTGATATGTACTCCACGGCTACTAGAATGTAGATATTTCTAAAAAAATTTAGAAATAATCCTATGAAATCTATACCCCACAGATAAAAAAAACTCAGCTGCTAAAATGGGCTGCAAGGGCATCATATTTTTTCTAGTGATTTTTCGTAAAAGCTGACAACGGTTACATGTTCTGCAAAACTCATAGAAATCTTTGAACAGAGTGGGCCAATATAGCCCACACTAGAGAATTTTCTCGACTATTTTTCTTGGGCCAAAGTGGCCACCACATCCTTGCTCATGACAAAAGGATAGAACACTCCAAGTTTCTTCACTTGGAATACACCTTCTAAAGATCTAATCAGGACAATACTTAAACAGATATGGATCATCCCAGTAGAAATACTTAATTTGGGAGAGGAAACTTGATCTATCCTATTTAGACCAATTAGAAGGGATCTGTTTTGTGACTGAGTAATTTATAATATCTACAAACCACGGAACAGATTAGATTTGTAGGAGTTGTTCATCCGGAAAATGTTCATTGCTTGGGACGTTTGATGTTGGTGCATTCGGAAGTCTAGATGGATGATCTGCTATAGGGTTATCTGCTCTTTTTTTGTCAAGAATTTAAATGTCAAACTCTTGAAGCAGGAGGATCCATCTAATGAGCCATGCTTTGGCATCATTTTTGGTCAAAAGATACTTAAGTGCGGCATGATCAGTGAAAACTTTGGTCAAAAACAAGATGTGATAGGACCTAAATTTTGTTGGATAAAAAACTACCAAACCAAATATAAAGATATAGCTAAATTAAATAATTAATTATTTAATTAAAAGATAGATTTCTCACGTTCTCAGGAACGTGAGAAATTCTTAGGTTAAATCTCTCTTTCCGTTTCTTCATAACGGGTCCTTTTTCCCTTATAAAAAGAGACCCTATGAGGAGATAAAAATTACACCGAAAGAAAAAATCTCGTCCTTCTCTTCTTCTTCTTCCTCCCTCAATTATTTGCTACAGTTTTCGGGCTGCTTAATCAAGGGTCTTCATCCCTAACGTGGTCGTGCACGCTAGGGTTCCTGTAGAGAAGGGATCGTGCCGCTAAGGAGTATTTCACCTTGGCTGATCGCACGAGATCGGCAAATATCTCTTTAGGGCAGTGGTTCGCCACACTTTCCCCGAGGCCGGTAAAACTGTTCCTTTAATTTTGTTCAATAAATAAAATATTTGTGAATTCTAGTCTAACAATCTAAAGAGATATTAATGAACAGTAAAGTAGTAAACAGTAACTCTCATAAATGAACAGTGATTTATGGGACTGAACAATAAACTCAAATGAAGAGTAATTATATGGATGAACAGTGCCTTTTGCAACAGTAAATTCGAATGCAAAATAATTTTTTGACGAATAAATAGCAATTTCGAATGAAAATAAAACTTCTTCAGATGAACAGTAATTCGATGAACAGTTAATTCGAACAGAGGTAATTTATGCTAATTAACAGTAATTTTGACAATAAGCAGTAATTCGAATGAATAGAATAGATAATAAAATTAATGAATGAATAGTAACCCGAATAGATAATAAATTACGTAAATGAATAGTGATTTTCAAATGAACAGTAAATTCTAGCGAGAGAAAATCCTATTCGGATGAACAGTAACTTCGGTTAGAATCGAAAGCTATGCTAACGAACAATAATTAAATTGCACGAGTGAACTGTGACTTATTCGTATAAACAGTAAAGAACAATAAATTATGCTGATGAACACTAATTTCTAAAAATAAGCCGTTAATCCAAATACGGAATTATATATATATGCGAACGAACAGTATTTTTCCCGAATGAACAGTGAATTCTAGTAATATGAATAGTAATTTCGAAATGAATAAAATATCCTTTAGATACATAATACTTGCTTATTGCTTTCATTAACGTTTTTAAATAAAAATAGCAAAGGCTATAAAGGTTATTAGAACTTTAGAATTGACATTAATATTATTATCATTCTCTGATTATTCATTTTTCCATTGGCCCTTAGTTTCTGATCTTATAAAATGTCTCCTAAGGATGAAATCTTAAGTGCGAAACCAGAAAAATTTAAAGGGATAAATTTTAAAAGATGGAAAAACCAAATGAGATTCTGGCTAACTACTCTAGGTCTATACTCAGCTATAGAAGGATCTACATCTCAGGGTACAACTGCATCTAGTTTCCCTGTTACACCTTCACCTGAGACCCATGCATCTAAATCAACAACTCCTAGTTTCAAACCAGTAACACCTGAAGATATTGACTATCATCGCTACCAAAGGATCTTGAGTGCTCTTGATGTAAACTTTACAATAGGTATTGTGAAATAAAGGGGCCAAGGCACTATGGGATGCTTTAGAATTTGAATTTGTTCTTGATGATGCAAGAATTGAAAGGTTTAGCTCCTCAAATTTTAATAGATTTGTGATGGTATATAATAAACCTATAAATGAACAACTTCATGAGTTTCAGGATTTCATTAGATATATTCAAGCTAAGGGTACAATATTCTCTGATGATCATAAAGTGGCTTGCCTTATTGATAAACTCCCTCCTAGTTGGTCTGATTTTGGTAGAGAGCTTAGACACAAACAAGGAGACCTTACCTTAATCCGGACTATCCAATCAATAAGAATTGAGGATGAACATAGAAACTGAAATAAACCAAAAATTAAGAATAAAGCCAAAATAAATCTAACTGAAAATAAGCCTAAGAAAAATCAATATCACTTCAAGCCAAATCATAATAAAAATTTCAAGAGGTAAAACAAGAATAATTATAGGAACCAAAATAATAATAATAGAAATCCAAACCAGCAAGGTCAAAATCCTAAGGTTTCCAATGGAAAGAATTTCTGCATCATCTGTGGTCGAACCACCAAACTAAATCATTCTTCTACCGCAAGACTGGACCTAAAAAGCCATATCAAAAAAATGGTGGACCAAAGCCACAAACCAATATGATTGAGGCTGAAACTTCTGATCCCTCCTTTAGGTCTGCTTCTACACCTCCGATCTACAATTTTACCTCTTATTCTTATTGGTGGTTAGACTCTGGAGCAAATGTGCATGTGTGTTTTGATCGCTCCTGGTTTACTAACTTTTAGGAATTAGGTGCAGGAGGTGTGACTTTAGGATATGATAGATCGACACAAATAAAAGAGAAAGGACAAGTTGATCTTAAGATGACATTTGGAAAGATCCTTACCCTTCACGATGTTCTGTTCGTGCCAACCATTAGGAGAAATCTTGTTAGTGGATCTTTGCTGGTTAGGTTAGGTTTTAAAATTTTCTTAGAATCAAATAAAGTTATAATCACAAAAAACAATGTTTTCATTGGAAAAGGTTTTGTAAAAGGTGGTTTGTTTAAGTTGAATGTTATTCCTCAATTATCTTTTGGTGATGTTTCTTCATCTTCTTCTATTATCTTGAACACTGAATCTTGTGATACTTGGCATAATAGACTAGGTCATTTAAACCTAGGTACTATTAAGAAAATGAGTAATATGGGTTTAATTTCTAAATCCAACATAAACACTAATAATGAGTGTGAAATATGTGTACAAGCTAAACAAACTAGAAAACCTTTTAAATCAGTAGAACACAGAGACAGTGAAATTTTAGAACTAATTCACAGTGATGTATGTGATTCTAATAGGATTCCAACTAGAGGTGGCAGAAAATACTGTGACCTTCATTGATGATCACTCTAGATATTGTTATATTTATCTCCTTAAAACTAAATATGAGGTCCTAGAAAGATTTAAAGTGTATAAAGCTGAAGTTGAAAACCAACGAGATAGACATATTAAGATAATAAGGTCTGATCGAGGGGGAGAGTACACTTCAAGTGAAATGACTCATTTTTGTGAAGAACATGGTATAATACATGAAGTGACTGCTCCTTACTCACCTCAATCTAATGGTGTTGCTGAAAGAAAAAATAGAATCTTAATAGACATGGTTAATACTTTACTAATTAATTTAGGAGCACCTGAAAATCTTTGGGGTGAAGCTTTGCTAAGCGCATGTTATATACTTAATAGGGTACCTCATAAGAAATCGAGATAAAACTCCTATGAATTATGGAAAAAGAGAACTCCTAGACTTAATCATCTTAAAGTATGGGGATGTTTAGCCAAAGTTAGTATACGATCTTAAAAGAAAGAAAATTGGACCCAATCTTGTAGATACTATCTTTATTGGATATGCTCTAGATAGTAATTCAAATAGATTCTTAGTAATTAATTCAGAAATTAATGAAATATCTCCTAATACAATAATTGAAGCATAAGATGCTACATATTTTGAGGAAAATTTTTCATATAAAAATAAAATCTCTAAACAAATAATAGACAGATCTACTAATATAGAACCCGTAGAAAATTTAGAACCAAGAAGAAGTAAAAGAATTAGAACTGAAAAGAACCTTGGAGAAGATTTTTTTATGTATTCAGTAGAAGCTGAACCTACCTCTTATAAGGAGGCCATGACTTCTACCGATGCACCTTTTTGGAAGGAGGCTATAGATAGTTAAATGAAATCAATTAT
The DNA here is from genome assembly GCA_012295165.1 of Asparagus setaceus. NCBI lineage: Eukaryota > Viridiplantae > Streptophyta > Magnoliopsida > Asparagales > Asparagaceae > Asparagus > Asparagus setaceus. The sequence continues at coordinate 29,188,691 of CM022709.1, read as the reverse complement.
TGAAAATCAAACTTGGGTATTAACTAGCTTACCTCCTGGGAGCAAACCTATAGGATGCAAATGGTTATTTAAAAAGAAACTCAGATCTGATGGTAGTGTAGAAAAATACAAAGCTAGATTAGTGGCAAAGGGATATTCTCAAAGGAAAGGAATAGATTTCTTTGACAAATATGCCCCTGTAAGTAGGATAACTACCATAAGAACCTTGCTAGCATTAGCGTCTATTCATAATTTACTAATTCACCAAATGGATGTAAAAACACCTTTTTAAATGGTGAACTAGAAGAAGAAATTTATATGGATCAACCAGATGGTTTTGTAATTAAGGGACAAGAAAATAAAGTGTGCAAATTAATTAAATTATTATATGGTCTTAAACAAGCTCCTAAACAATGGCATGAGAAATTTGATAGAGTAATTTTATACTTTGGTTTCTCTATTAATGAATCGATAAGTGTGTTTATTGTAAGACTCTAGATCATGATCATGTGATTTTATGTCTATATGTTGATGATATATTGATCTTTGGAACTTCTCTAGAAGTAATAAATGATGTCAAAATTACCTATCAAATAAATTTGATATGAAAGATTTTGGAGTAGCAGACATGATATTAGGAATGAAAATTTCTAGAAGTGACAAAGGCTTATATTTAACTTTGCAACACTCAATTGAGTAAATGCTTAAAAATTTAACTATTATGATTGCAAACCTGTAGCTACTCCTTATGACTCTAGCATTTCTTTACATAAAAATTTAGGAGATCCTATCTCACAACATAAATATGCTCAACAAATAGGCTCACTAATGTATATAACAAATAGAAGTAGACCTGACATTGCATATGCAGTAAATAGACTGAGTAGATATACTAGCAATCCTAACATTGAACATTGGCATGCTCTAGAAAGAGTATTTAAATATCTTAGGGGAACCTTAGGCTCATGTTTATTATACTCTGGTTTTCCTGATGTAGTAGAAGGTTATAGTGATGCAAATTGGGTAACTGACTCTCAAGATGTTAAATCTACATCGGGCTATGTATTTATGCTAGGAGGGGCTGTCATTGCATGGGGCTCTATTAAACAAACTGTAATTGCTAGAAGTACAATGGAATCTGAATTGATAGCTCTTGACACTGCATGTTCTGAAGCCGAATGGCTTAGAGATTTACTTTCTGATATTTCTATTGTACACAAACCTATTCCTGCTATTTCTGTACATTGTGACTGTAAGGATGTAATTGAATTGCTCAAACAGAAAACTACAAATTCAAAACTAAGTAGACATCTACAAATTAGTTATAAATCAATAAAGAGACTCTTAAATCAATATGTCACTTTGGACTTTGTTCAATCAGAACATAATTTAGCAGATCATTTGACAAAAGGTCTAGCTAGGACTTCGGTCCAATATTCAGCCAAAGGGATGGGGTTAAGCCCAAATATATAGGAACATCGATGGTGAGAACCCTACTTCTCTTATAGGCGATCCCTTGAAGGAAGTTCAAAGGGTAGAAACTAGCTGGACAGATGTATCCATTACAGAGCACTCTTATTATACATGTGAAACATGATTTCACATCGGAGCAAGGCACTCCAAACCTCATCCTAAGGCAGAGTTGCTCCATAGAGAGATCGGTCTAGGGTCAGTCATAGAACTCTTAATGGATCCAAGACTTAGAGCGGGATTCTTCCGGTCTCTTACATCCCTAGAGGATCCACCTACATGAGAATCACCATGCGGCCGCGGTTATGAAATTCAGGGCTATTCCAATGTATTCTCATGAGTCGGTATTGAGCGCATGGCCAAATTAACGCGCCAACCCGTGATCCAATAGAGTAAGCATTCTATGTGTACTTTTATTAATTTCTGATAAAGGAGCCTAGTTCAAGGTCTCAGGTTTACTATGGTTTCCTCAGAATGCAACAAATGTTACTAAGTATAGGTTCAAGGCCGGAAGCCACCTATACTGATGCATAGAATTTATGCCCATACATACATGTTTATTGTATATTTTGTTCTTTTAATTTCTTGTTTTGTTACCTTGGATATTTTCTTTGAGGGGGGATTGTTGGATAAATAACTACCAAACAAAATATAAAGATATAGCTAAAATAATTAATTAATTATTTAATTAAAAGTTAGTTAGATTTCTCACATTCTCAGGAACGTGAGAAATTCTTAGGCTGAAATCTCTCTTTCCATTTCTTCGTAACGGGTCCTTTTTCCCTTATAAAAAGAGACCCTATGAGGAGATAAAAAATACACCGAAGGAAAAAGTCTCTTCCTTCTCTTCTTCTTCTTCCACCCTCAATTATTTGCTACAGTTTTCAGGCTGCTTAAGCAAGGGTCTTCATCCCCAACGTGATCGTGCACGCTAGGGTTCCGGTAGAGAAGGGATCGTACCGCTAAGGAGTATTTCGCCTTGGCTGATCGCACGCGATCGGCAAATATCTCTTTAGGGCAGTGGTTCGCCACGCTTTCCCCGAGGCCGGTAAAATTATTCCTTTAATTTTGTTCAATAAATAAAATATTTGTGAATTCTAGTCCAACAAATTTTTCTAGGATAAAGACAATAGCTAAAAACTCTTTTTCAGTGGCAGAGTAATTTTGCTGGGCATCATTCAATGTCCTACTAGCATTGTAGATCACATGAAGTTTTTTATCAACCCATTGCCCTAGGACAGCAGCAATTTCAAAATCGGATGCATCACACATTAACTCGAAGTGTAAGGTCCAATCTGGTACGTGAATGATAGGGGTTGTGGTTAGCTCCTTTTCAGATAATCAAAGGCCTTAAGGCATTCGGGGGAGAAGTCAAATGGTGTATGATAATCACATTTTTATTACATTTTATACCCTCATTATCTATTTCATTTAAATAAAAATGTCACTAATAAACGTGTTTTATCTTAATTTGCAGGTTAATGAAGAAATAATGAATAAAAGCCCAAAAGACTTAAAGTCCCTGATTTTCTACCATTTATTGAAGCCGAAATATGAAAACAAAAGAAGGCCCAAGAAAGCTTAAGGATCCATGAAGAAATCGGATCAAGAAATCACAAAAAATCAAAACTGTCGCTAACCAATCGGTCGGCCAACCGATTGGCCAATCGGTCGGCCAACCGATAGGTCAACCGATTGGTGAGCGGCAGAATCAGATTTGTGGCTAGATTTTAATTCTTTGATTGCCAAGTTTCATCCAAGGGTTCTCCTTTATTGTTGTAGGCTATAAATAGGGGTAGAGAGTGAGGAGTTTGAGGGTGAAAAATTTTATGAAAACTTCATTTGACGAGGAGGGTTACTCTTAATTGAGAAGATCTTTCAAAATTATAACTTTTTATTGCAATTAATAAAAGAATTTTTTCACCTCTTCATATTTTTATTTTCTTCTCTTTATTTCTTGATGAAGATGAAGATGAGATGAAGATGAAGATCAAGATGAAGATTTGCCTTCATCAAGAGGCTAGAACCCTCTTGGAATGTAAGTTTTTCTTTTGCTAATAAATTTAGTTTTGCTTTCTTTTCTTGTTTAAATATTCATGAGGCTAGAACCCTCTTGAATTAGATTTATTTTATACTTGTAGAAGAGATTTACTTTCATGTCTTAGCTTTCTTGCTTTAAATTCTTGCATTTACTTTCATGTCTTTATTTTGTTGCATTACTTTCTTACATTTTTATTTAGTAGTATAAATTTATTTTTTGCATAGTTAGATTTACTTTTATGTTCTTTTACTTTTATAATTTAGATTTATTTTTATGTTCATAGTTTTCATTTTTACTTCTTTGTTTTGATTTTTCTTCTTGTAATTAATTTTTTCTTTTCAGACTTTCTAGTTTCTATTTTGTTTTTAATTCAATAATACTGAACTAAAATCTTGTAGGAACTCTTGAATTGTATGGAAACTAGTTTAATTTCTTTTATATTTTGTGAATCATTCTCTTGTGCTTAAAATGATCATGTTTAGCATAATTAACTACAGAACTAATTGGTAGAAGAAAATTTTGATAATCTATGCTTATCTTAAGTGATTTGATAGGTTATGCTTATGAATTCTATAATTACTATTTGGTTGTTGTTCTTTTCATGAGTATTAATTTTACTTGGATGATAATTTGATAGGTTATATTTTTCTTAAGTGGTTTGATAGTCTATGCTTAATAAATCCAAAGTAAAATGTGATAATAAGAGAATAGTTCATATTTTATAAGTGAGATTAGCTAGTGGATTCAATTCTAGATTCCTCGTATCTTTAATTGAATCCTCCATCTTTTACTTTCTTGATTTTCCTCCTTATTCTTGATTTTTCTTTATTTGATTCTTGATTTTATTTTCCTTTATTTCTTTCTCCCTCTCAATTTCATTTTGCTTTTATTTGCATATATTCACAACCTCTCTATCTCCCCATAACCACCATTTTTTATCACACTCCTAATTGTCACACACACAACATAAGAACCAATTTTTATTAATTCCTACAACACCTTCCTCGTGGGATCGATAACTTTTTATACTATAACTTGATAATTATATACTTGCAATTTAGATTTTATTTAATTCCTATCAAGTTTTTGGCGCCGTTGCCGGGGACGGTGTTTATAAGTAGGATTTTTTTAATTTTGGTTCTTTAAGATTAAGGATTGAAGATTGAAGATTGAAGAATTGCCTTCAAAGAGGCTTGGATGCTTTTGTGTGGGTAACTCTTCTTCCTAGTATTTTCAATTCTACCCTTTAGTTAGTTTCTCACAATTAGAGACAATTAGGATCTAAAAAGAAATATATATATATATTTTACTTTTGTCAACCAAAATAAAAATTCGCCCTCCACTTGGACATTACTAACAAGATAATAAATTCAAAAAAGAGCTCTCTTTCTCGCATTTGTTTGATTGTTGAGCCTAATTAAAAAAAATTTATTTTTGCATCATTTTGTAGTTGTTTTTAATTTTTAGGGTTGCATAGCATATAATAGTAGAAATTCACCAAAGTGATTTGCGCATCTTAATTTGACACTACTTGAATATATTCTTAAGGGCAAAACCCATTAATCAAGATAAAGTGAGGGATTTCATCACCCTTTCCTTAGCCCACAAATCACTAATTCCTCACTACACAAACCCAAGTCTTTTAAAACTCATTAGACGTTGGCCCCTAAGGATTCGAGCTCATTAAGGAACAAGAAATCCTTAAGTGAACCGGTTCAAGTTTACTTGAATTAGTTGGTGTCTAAGGTAAGGTTTAGGAGTTGCGTAAAGTACTCCGCAAGGAACAAGATACTTAATTGATCTTTGATCTCCCTCTAGTACTATCCTTATTTGGCTAACTGACCGAGTAAACTTTGATCTTTTCACTAAAGGAGTTTTTGGATAGGAGCTAGTCTAGTTGAGTCTAGGCTTAATCCTAGAATTTAAAGTGATTGATACAAGTGATTGCATTGATTTATTTTAGTTAGGTTTTTCCTTTATCTTTCTCCTTTTCCTCATCATCTTTTTAATCTTTTAGTTTTTTTCCCTCTTAAAAAAAACTAACTTTTGTTTTTCTTAGAAAAAAATTATTATAAAAAAATTTATTTTGGTGTATGCAAGTTTGGATTAGGGATAATACCAATCGTTTAATCTGTTTTGAACCAATTTTGAAGAAATGGCTCATCTTAATCCACCCATTCTTAAAGATGTGTGTTATCCAACTAGGAATGCAATTCCTTCTTGCATTAAGCTCCCCGATGTCAATGGAACTAATTTTGAGCTTAGACCGCATTTCATAAACATGCTTCCAAAATTCTTAGGAGTAGAATCTGAAGACGCGTATATTTTTATCTCCGAATTTGAAGAAGTTTATCTTATGATTAAAATGAGGGACTTATCTGTGTATGCGATCAAGCTTCGATTTGTCACCGTTTTTCTGAAAACAAATTTCCCTATCCACAAAATGGTTAAGCATAGAAACCACATCATGAAATTTAAAATTGTCGCGGGAGAGCCATTTTAAAAGTATTTTGATAAATTTAAGGATCTTCTTATCCAATGTCCTCACCATGGTCTAGAGAAATGGCGATTATGCCAAATTATCTATGAAGGATTGGATTATTCCTCAAAAACTACCTTAGAATCGATTTGTCAAGGGGATTTCATGAAGAAAAATGCTGATGAAGCTTGGGATTTTTTAGAAAGTTTGTCCGAAAAACCATGCAATGGGAACACTGTGATGAAAGAGTTTCATCAGTTCCCCAACTCAAACCTAGTGGTCTTTCCTTAGAGTCAAACATAGCCTCTGAAGTAAAAATGGCTACAATCTTGCGTAGGTTAGAAGCCTTGAAAATCAAAGAATGATCTCCATCTCAAATCAATCAAGTTTCTGCCTCGGGTTGTCATAACTGTCTTTCTGCAGCCCATGTTTCAGAGAAATATTCCCTCTTAGGAAACACTCAACCACTAGAGCAGATAAACGCTGCATTTCAGCATTCTAGAAATGATACATTTTCTCCAACCTGCAATCCGGGATGGAGAAATCATCCTAATTTTGCATGGAACCAGGGGAATTACTCCGGAAATCAAAACTTCACTCCCACTTCAAACCAACAATTTCCTAGAGGAAACATAGTTCCATTCAGCTCACCAAATAATTTTCAACAATCTAATCTACCTTTTCCAAACCAGCATCCTCCTCATCATCAAACCGTAAATCCTCCGACTTCTGATCATGACAAACACCTTAGTGTTTTAGAAAAGAGTTTAGAGGCTATGATTAAAGCATCTACACAAACCACCAACATGTTGACCCAATCATCTAACAATCTGAATTCCTTCATGCAAACAACCGGCCAAGTGCTCAACTCGAACACTCAAGCCATCGCTAGGTTAGAAACCCAACTTGGGAAACTATCCAATGCCTTGAGTGAAAGAGAGAAAGGAAAATTTTCAAGTCAACCTATTGTCAACCCTAATAACACTGGATCAAGTCCAAACCAACCATCTCAAGTGAATGCAGTCCATACATTGCGATCCGGGAAACAGATAGATAACCAAGTCAGAATGCCTCCAGATCAAACTCCTTCTCCCATCCAACACACTCCTTCTGATAAAACAACTCCTTCTGATGACCAAGAAGCTGAAATCGAAAGTGAGCCTAATCTAAAAAGGTATACACCCGTTGCTCCCTTTCCAGATAGACTAAGACCTAGAAAAAACTCTCTCCAAGTAAAGAAAATCATGGAAACTTTCAAACAGGTCAAGATCAACATCCCTCTCTTAAAAGATTTATGCACTAAGAAAGAACCACCAATGTTCCCAAGAAAGTCTTTTTGGCCGTCAACCTCAGTGACATGCTCTCAAAGCCCATACCCTTGAAATATAAGGACCCTGGTTGTCCCACTATTCTATGTGTTATAGGAAATACCGTCATTGATAAGGCACTTCTGGACTTAGGAGCTAGTGTAAACTTTCTTCCCTATTTAGTCTATAAACAACTAGGTGTAGGAGAACTTAAACCAACAAGATGTACCCTACAATTAACCGATAGATCCGTGAAAATTCCCAAGGGAGCAGTAGAGGATGTTTTGATCAAGGTGGGAGAATTCATTTTTTCCTATTGATTTTATTGTCTTGGAAATGCAACCCGTTTCCAATCTCAAAGGTTAAATCCCAGTTATCTTAGGTAGACCATTCTTAGCAACCTCAAATGCTTTGATCAATTATAGAACTGGTCAAATGCAGCTATCTTTTGAGAATATGACTGTTGATATCAATATTTTCAACTTAGAAAAATAACCCAGTGATCCATCTAATCTACCCATAGAGGTGAACTTTATTTAGGGCAATTCTAGTGAACAACAAGAGGGAGAGTGAGTCAGATCTCTATTTATTTGACTTAATTCTTGAGGAGACTTTCGATAACGAAATTAGGTTAGATTTGCCGGTCGATCATGTATCTGCAATTAGCTGGCAACGTGAACTCTTGGATATAGAGCCCCGAGTCTAACTTCGCCCATCCACAGAAGAACCCCCTAAGTTAGAGCTCAAACCTTTACCCGAAAATCTAGAGTATGCCTACTTATGGAAAAATGAGACTCTACTAGTCATCATTTCTTCTAATTTGACACCCGATCAAAAGGAAGCTCTCTTAGATATTTTAAGAGAAAATAGGGACGCTATTGGATGAATCATGGCTGATATCAAAGGGATTAGTCCAACCATTGTTCAACACCGAATCCATTTGATGGATGATGCCAAACCTACTAGAGATCCTCAACGTAGGTTAAACCCGGTAATGAAAGAAGCTGTTAGGAAAGACATTCTGAAATGTCTTGATAATGGGATCATTTATCCCATTTCAGATAGCTCTTGGGTAAGTCGGGTCCAAGTAGTTCCAAAGAAATCTGGGATCACCGAGATCCAAAACGATGCTAATGAGCTAATTCCCACTCGAATCCAAACTGGATGGCGAGTCTACATTGACTATAGAAAACCCAACTTAGCCACCTGAAAAGATCATTTCCCGCTTCTGTTTATAGATCAAATGTTAAAGTGCTTAGCAGGACACGAGTTTTATTATTTCTTGGATGGATATTCAGGATACAATCATATTCCCATTGCTCCGGAAGATCAGGAGAAAACCACTTTCACATGCCCGTATGGACCCTTTGCCTACCGATGCATGCCTTTTGGGCTGTGTAATGCACCCGCTACGTTCCAACAATGCATGATCAGTATTTTCTCTAACATGGTAGAACGTTTTCTAGAAATTTTCATGGACGACTTTTCCATTTTTGGTGACACATTCTCTGAATGTTTGCATCATCTTAAACTGGTCCTGTCACGGTGTAGGGAGAAAAATCTGATTCTCAATTGGGAGAAATGACACTTCATGGTCAAACAAGGCATTGTCTTAGGGCATGTAGTTTCCGATCGGGGTATCGAAGTTGATAAAGCTAAGGTAGAGCTCATTTCTAACCTTCCTCCTAAAAATGTCATGGATGTCAGATCATTTCTTGGTCATGCTGGTTTTATAGATGCTTCATCAAAGATTTTAGCAAAATTGCTAGACTTTGACCAATCTCTTAGCCAAGGATACGTCATTTGAGTTCTCACACATCTGATTTTTTAATTGGTGCTGTCTTAGGACAAAGGATTGATGGAAAACCGCATGTGATCTACTATGCCAGTAGGACACTAAATGACGCCCAGCAAAATTACTCTGTCACTGAGAAAGAGTTTTTAGCTGTAGTCTTTGCCTTAGAAAAATTCAGGTCCTATCTCATCGGGTCTTTGACCAAAGTTTTCACGAATCAGGGCACACTTAAGTATCTTTTGACCAAGAAAGATGCCAAAGCACAGCTCATTGCATGGATCGTCCTGCTTCAAGAGTTTGACATCCAAATTCTTGACAGAAAAGGAGTAGAAAACCCCGTAGCAGATCATCTTTCTAGACTTCCGAATGCACCAACATCAAATGTCCCAATCAATAAATATTTTCCAGACGAACAACTCCTCCAAATCCAATCTGTTCCGTGGTTTGCAGATATTGTAAATTACTTAGTCACGAAACAGATCCCTTCTCATTAGTCTAAACAGGATAGATCCCATTTCCTCTCCCAGGTGAAATACTTCTACTGGGATGATCCATATCTTTTTAAGTATTGTCCTGATCAGATCTTTAGGAGGTGTATTCCAAGTAAAGAAACTAGGAATGTTCTATCTTTTTATCACGAGCAAGCATGTAGGGGCCACTTTGGCCCAAGAAAAATAGCTGAGAAAATTCTCCAGTGTGGGCTATATTGGCCCACTATATTCAAAGATTCCTATGAGTTTTGCAAAACTTGCAGCCGTTGTCAGCTCTTAGGAAAAATCACTAGAAGAAATATGATGCCCTTACAACCCATTTTAGCTGTTGAGCTTTTTAATTTGTGGGGTATAGATCTCATGGGACCATTTCTAAATTTCTTTGGAAATATATACATTCTAGTAGCCGTAGAGTACATGTCAAAATGGGCTGAAGTGGCTGCTTGCAAGACTAATGACAACAAGGTTGTTCTCAGGTTTCTGAAGGAGAATATTTTTTTTCGGTTTGGAGTGCCCCGAGCAATCATTAGTGATAACGGTACATATTTTTGTAATCATTCTTTTGAGGCTTTGATGAGGAAATATTCAATCACACACAAATTATCGACTCCTTATCATTCCCAAACCAGTGGTCAAGTAGAGGTCACGAACAGACAAATCAAACAAATCATAGAAAAAACCATTAATCATAACAGAAAAGATTGGTCTGTTAAATTGTGTGATGCTCTATGGGCATATCGTACAGCCTTCAAAACCAATTAGGATGGCACCATACAGGCTTGTGTTTGGAAAAGCTTGTCATTTACCAGTTGAGCTAGAACACCGAGCGATTTGGGCTATTAAACAGATAAATCTTGATTTAGATTTGCCAGGAGAAACAAAAATTCTTTAATTGAATGAGTTATAAGAAATTCGAAATGATGCATATATAAACTCAAAAATTTACAGAGAGAAAACCAAGCTTTTTCATGATAATGCAATTTTATGGAAGAATTTCACACTGAGACAAAAAGTTTTACTCTACAACTCAAGATTGCATCTTTTTCCCGGAAAATTAAAATCAAGATGGACGGGTCCATATATTGTTAATCAAGTTTTTTCACATGGGGCTATCGAGATATAAAATCCTAAAAATGGTCATATTCTCAAGGTTAATGGTCAACGTTTAAAACCATTTTTAGAATTTTCTATGCTCGGAGAAGAGCAGGTGTTGGTTCTTCATGAACCACACTATTTGAAAAAACAATATTTATATATATATATCCTCATTTTGTTTGGCCCATAATATATATATATATATATATATATATATATATATATATATATATATATATATATATATATATATATATATATATATATATATATATATATATATATATATATATATATATATATATATATATATATATATATATATATATATATATATATATATATCATTAAAGTATATAAATAAAAATAAAAAAAGAAAAACATTAAGCCCATTACTAGAGGCCCTTTTTTTTAAAAAACAATTTCAAAGCCCACTAGGCTAAGGCCTTATGTTAAAAAAAAGGAAAAAAAATTATATATTTCTGTGGCCCATTCAGCCCATCCTAGAAAGAAAATAAAAAAATAAAAATAAAAATAAAATCAAAACCCCCAACGTCAAGCCAACCAATCATTAACCTGCCTCGGAAAAGAAAAAAAAACCACTTTTCTCTCCAATTTTCTCCAAAAAAACCCAAATTTCTTTGTCAATCTTCACCTCTCAGTTAAAGCTAAGGGGATTAGGGTCTAATCGAACACATCCTTGCAATGGTTTTGCACTCAAATCTGACCAAATCGAAGGAATAAACCCGAAACCCTAACTTCTCATTTTCAGCAATTTTCTTCATTTTGTAGTGTAATTGGTTGTGAGAACTTGCTGGAAATGGTATTAAACGATGTTATAAACAATTTGAAGCAACTTGTAATAAGAATCGGTGTGAAAATCCACCGATTAGCTCGCCTCAGTGACAAACCAATCGGTTGGCCAACCGATTGGTGGCCAGAAAGCTGAAATTTATAATTTAAACCCTATAACTTAAACTTTTTTGCAAATTTACACCCTCATTGCCTAATTTAACATCATACTCTTGTCATTCAAGATAATGGCTTCTGGTAAACGATAAAGAACTGTAGAATCCTCTCTCTTTTGCTTCCCTACCGATCCACCTCTCTCTCTTTTGCTTCTCTACCGATCCACTTCGAGAGAGGATTCAACTTAAACAAGTTGTTTGAATGCCAGCCCATTGTCACATTGTTCAAAACAGCTGGAATCGAGTCTATGATGGTTAGGAAACCCGAGTTGGCCAACACTCCACTAGTCCGAGAGTTTTATGCCACTTGGGATAGATCAGGAGAGGATGCAGCCACTATTGCTATCAGAGGGATTCGAATTACTGTCACACCCAAACTTATTTAGAAAATTTTAGGACTTCCCAAGCCACCAAGAGGTTGTCCAGATTTTTTTCAAGTTTCTATAGAATTAGAGATTGCCTCTGACAGATATACAGAGATGGCAGAATATCTTTTTATGATAGTACCGAGGGGTGGGATCCTAAACTCTGGCTTACTAAAGAAAGAGTTCATTCTTCTGAACCTCTTTCTCAAGTTTGACGTGTATCCTAGCTCTTCCTACTCCGTGATCACCACCCACGACCTCGTCCTCCTATATTGGATCGCCACCGGCTAGCACTTTAATGTAGCTGACGTTATTTTTAGGATACTAGCGGGTATAGCAACCAGCGCTAGAGAGTATCTTAGTCAGCAGTACAGGCAAAAGGTCCAGCTTGTCTATCCTTTTCTCATTACTCAGATTTGTGAGTCACTAGGTGTACCGGTATATCCTACGCATAATTTCGAGGTAGGGAGAGCACCATTGACCTATGATACAGTGGAGAAGAGTATTGCAGCTCGGGGTAAAGGGCCAGATGCGTCCACTTCTTCACATGCACCGGCACCTGTTCAGCCGACACTACCCACACCACCTCTTCCACCTAGTGATGCACCGACAGAGTGGACACCCCAGATGTTTAGTGATCATCTCTATGCCCTTGAGATGGGGTTTCACATGTTTCATACTCGATCTGAGATCCGATCGGGACCGTCTCACGGCTTCAGTGGACCCGACTCACGATTCGAGATGGGCGGTTTAGTGATACCGGCATTACTTAGATTCAACCCTTTATGAGATGCGACCAGGATCTGCGGCTCCTCCATTTTATCATCCTCCATCCCCTCCTCCACCATAGTAGGACCCACCACCACCACATCGTCAGCCTGCGACACGTATAGAGGAGGGGGAGGAGATTGGCAGTAGTGATATGGAGATAAATGTTGGAGAGGATGAGGATATGGATGTTACAGGGACTGATGGTGAGGATGGTGAGGTTGATGTGGATGACGATCAGTTCGGTGATGAGCAGTGAGGGATGTTTTCATTTTCTCTCATCCGGTATTTGACTTTTATTTTGGCATGTACCTATATACTATGATGTTTTGGATGTTATTGCTAGTATTTGCCTTGAGGATAATGCAAAGTCTAGGTATGGGGGTGGGAACAAGTAGCTTTTATGTTGCTTTATTTTTTTTCTTTTTAGTTAGAATTTTCCTTTTGTTTTTCTTAGTTTTTAGTAGCTTTTCATTTTTTAGTTAGAATTTTCCTTTTGTTTTTATTAGTTTTTAATTAGTATTTTAAAAAAATTATAAGGCTAATTTGATCGAGTTAATGCATAATTGATCTATTTGATAAACTTTAAATTTTCTAAGTCTTGGTTAGTTTGAGACTCAAGTTTACCTTTTATGATAACTCTAAATAAATTTATTAAAGAAATAATTTTCAAAGTGGTATACTTCATTAAAGTCCAACTTAGACTTGTAATTAAAATAATAAAATTTTTGCATGCTTAGCTAAGAGTGGAAAATAGTATTTGAAGTCCTCTTA